>SMSQ01021658.1:0-13823 GCA_019453375.1 Ctenoplectra terminalis | reverse complement strand
AAGTTGCTTGAAATCATCTCAGGAATCGTCTCTTAAAGGGACTTGCAGTTTTTTTGGGACACCCTGTATAAACAGCTGGTAAGTGTTTGCTTTTCCAAACAAAAAATCACAAGCTATGTGAAAATGTTAAATTTATCTTGCATCAATCGCGTAATACGAGATTGTTTATCGCGCTGTATGAGTACTAGTCGTAATTTTTTCGTCGCATTATACGGCAGCGTGTTATACGGGAGTCTACTGTATAAGGATACAGCTTATACCCGGAAGCCTCGACAACAATCTTGTGATACCGGATCGTGGAAGTCTTAGATATTTCATATTTTATTTCATTTGCTACTATTTGTAGTCAAAATTTTATTAAAATTAAAAATTTTCTGTATATATTAACCCTCTATGGGACCGTGTGACTTAAAAGTTACAAACTGACGTATCTATATTTTAAAAAAATTAATTTTGTTCAGTTATCACTGCGCTATTAAATTTGATTACTGTATTACCGCAGCGACACCACGATCCATCTACAGTAATTATTAGTTAAAACATTTTCGAACCAAAGTGAAAAACTGTAATCAATCGTAGTTTTTTCTCCAATAAGCAGACAAAATTCGGGCTATAGAGGGTTAATAATATTTAAATACTCATAATACTACATGTGTGACTATTTATTTACATTTATTTGCATTTCGCGTACATAAGGTGCAATGATTTGAACAAAAACCTTGTGTTACACAATTGATCGTACAGTAATTGGTTCCGTGGGTGCGTATATCGAGCAATGTTCAATTATTGCGTTCCAATATTGGTAGTTCTAATGCAATTCTATTTGTAGCTCTGCGTTTGACAGTCACGACAATTACTTCCTGAATTTTGATTGCACGATCGTATTCGTTCATCCACGGGATCTTGGTGTATAAAAGAGGCGTAAACTGAGATCGATAACACGATGAAAAGTGACGATCATGTGAACCGTACAACATAATGTCGATCTCAGATAAGAAGGCAAAGCACGACATTATCCGAAGGTTACTCTTTCTAGCTTAATTTTCGCGTTGGATACGGCACTTTAAAACATACCTTATAATATAGTTAATCCTGCTATTTTCCATCGAGTATTTTTCGATCCAATCAGGTTACATTTTTTTTTACAAAGAAAGTCTTAAATTTTTAACATACAATCAACAAGGAAAAATTGTTTTCTTCCAAAATTAGACAATTTTTTAAAAGAAATTAGAGCACGATTAGAACGTATAAATCTGGAAGACTGTGGCAAGATTAATATTTTTTATTCTTTTACGTTTTTAAATGTAACGATTCTCTTGATTGTTCAGTTGCAGTTTTCTTGTTTTATTGTAGTCTAATTATGTTTCAGTTTTAAGTAAAAAATGGTATGTTAAAAAACAGTAATTGTATTTTTTTTCACAGAAATAAAATGAAATAAATTTGAAATGCATTAATGCAGTCTACTTGACGTTTAATATTATAAAAATATAACTTCCGTGAAGAATGCTGCGTAACTTTTTTAATCCTGTCGTGATTTTATCGGAGTTTGCTTCATTGTGTACTTTTACGAGGTGTTCGCGTTATTAAAAATTTTTAACTCAAAATTTGATGAGCTTTGTTGCGTGCCTCGTGTGTTTTATTATTATTGTTTTTTTTTATTGTACCCTTTAAAATATTCGTTGTTCAGTGAAGGATTTCAGTGAATGGTTTAGAGTCTGAAAACGAAAGCTTTGTAATGCAAATCGAAGGGTAACAGGATTCGCTATTGTTCTGTGAACAGGCATCTTGTTTCATTACTAAAGCTTAATTTTCCTTAACGATGCGTTTGTCGTGTTCCGGTACATATAGTTTTGTGGATTATCGTATCTAGAACAAAATTCAACGTATCCAAGCATGCATACGCTAACGCTCATAAATATTTGGGCATTCAATTGTTTTATCAAAATGGTTACTTTTTTTATAATAATTAAATATGTATCGTATTTTCTAAGCTTCGGTTGACTACTGACTATTGACTATTTAACCTATAAAAGTATGGGTCAAACGGTGAATACAAAATGGTTTTTCTAATATTATTTTCTCAAGAGTGATATTACGTTATTTTTTATTTGTTTTCGTTAGGGACTGTATTTGATAATATGCTGCTATTTTTCATTGATAGAATTTTCCGCTATTTTTATAATTTTTCAAATTTTTGTTCATCATCCTACCATGGTTTATCCTATGGTAAAATTAATATTTACATTTTTTAAGTATCGAGTCACAAATATAGAAATTTCTAGCAGATGTTTCTATTCTGTTTTTACAACTTCTAAAACAGGGATGAGCACACTTTTTCGTGCGGTTCTTCAAAGATTTTACATTTTGACTTTTAAAAATTCCTACAGTAGCCTCATTGTGCACTAAACGTGTTAACTTAATTTTTAGAAATGACGTCGACATCATAGATATTTATTAATGAGTGTTTTATTTCTGTAATTTTTTATACTAGGTTTATTTTGTTAGTAAAGAGATAATTTGAGTTCATCGTTCGGTGTTTGTATTGTCATAAGTTTCTTGCATGCGGCCCGCACATTTTTAAATTTATAGTTGGCCCGTTGTAAAAGAAGGTTGCTCATCCCTGTTCTAAAATATAATTTTTTTTTTTTTCATTCCGTGATGTTATTACAATAATCAAAGAATTTTTCAGAAAGTTGTCGATGTGCTTTTCTTCAGGTCTGTAATAAAATTGAATGACTCGAATTTTTCTGATTTCTCTGGTCCAAGATAAAATTATAATCCATGTTAGGTACATAAGTAAAATAAAACCTATATCCCATTGCTTGATACACATATAGTCACCTTCGTTATCCCTAAGTTATTTGTTATTAAAGTTGTGTGTCCAGTAATACTTCAATACTGTAATACAGTACTGTACATTCAGCTTGATATGAAAAGTGATAAACGACGATTTACAGACAATGATAAACTATGGTCTATTTGTTGTGTTTAAAGATTTTTTAATCTTTTCCTTCCTTTCTTATCCTTTCGAGTAGTTTTTCATATTAGATAATTATGCTACAATTCTGTGGACAGTGTGTTTTTAAGTTTCTAGTAATTCTTCGTACATGGACGAACGTAATGGTTGATTACACTAGATGCGTATTTCGATGATCAGTTTTGTGATACAGATTGTACGAAATCGACATGGATTTAGCAGATCTTATTATTTTTTGAAAAATTCTTTGTTAAAAATCTTATTATCCAATGGTAGATTAAAACGGAAAAATGAAATCCACTATAATTTAATTATATGCTTCAATTATTCTTAAAATACACAAACGCCTATAAATATATCTGTTTCTAGAATCATCCAAATCTTTCACGTACACGCGTAGATATTTATTTTTCCTACTTTACGATAGATTTTAAATACAAAATTTCTTCAAAAAATGTATCCTCAATTCCAGCAAATAGGACAAAAAAGGATATTCTACCGAAAGGCTCCGCTCTCCGATCGACACGAGATTTGGAGGGGTGACAGGAGTGGAGCTAAAAACCTTAAATATAAAATTTTAGGTGCGGCGAATTATTAGTTTCTGAGATATTAATAAAAAGTTATTAGCGGAATACATTGAATACTCCGTGTATGGACTTGACTAATACATGAAATGCTGGAAATCCAGATGTTACAAATACAACTGCCTCCGCTGTGGTAGTAAGGATTAATAAACCGTGCGCTGTTTCTTGTTTTCCATAGCAACGTCACATTGTATTCAATGATTCGTGTCTGTCGTAATTTTGCATACACGGAATCATTTTTATTCGTCAATGATTCGATGCTTATGCTGCTTGCAGTTGTTTAAATCCGCACAACGGGCGGAGTCACACCGATTACCGTCTTGCCTCTTTGGTTTTGCACAGGAGTAGGATACAGTTTAATTGGTAGGTGGGGACTTTGTGGCTCTTGGAGGAGAGAAAGTTCGAGATCCCTGGTCTGCCCTATTTAGCTATTCGTAGCAACAAAAAAAAAGTGGCAAAAAAAGACTCTAATAAAAGTTTGTCTACGTCAAATGAACAATAAAGTATAAAGCAACAACAAACATTTGAACAGAAGTATTTTTCATAGTAAAATCTACGTCGCGTTAAGTTTCTTCGAGTCATGCCCTTTTTTTTTCTTTTTTTGTAATAATATTGTAGGTAATGCGAGGTACATATTATAGGGAATAAAGACGAATTCACCCAATACTAAGTAAACTGTTGAGGTGCTATGAATGTCATTTTTAGTATTAAAAGGTTCTTTTTACTGTACAAAAACCGGTCAGCTCCACTTTCTGGCGAAAATGAACCGTTTGAAGCAATTCGTTCTGTTTTGAAAAATAATCTTTCACTTGGCACAAAAGAATAATATTACGGCCAAAATACACCAATATGTTGTCTGTGATAAATAAAAATAAAAATAAATAGAGTTTGAATGCTTTTATTACAGTTAACCCTTTGCGGACGGCGTACGTTTCAGCAGAAACGTTTCTTTAGCGATTTTAAACCTTATCAATTGTTTTCGCCGAACGCATATTTGGGTTCCTCGGCCAAATTGATGGTTTCCGCAGAACACATATATGCGGCGGTAGTCCGCAAAGGGTTAATGCGTTAGAACCTATTTAAATCATTTCTATTCCCTTTAACGATATTCTTAATAACATTATCGATATATGGAAATATCGATAATTTCATCGATAATTTCATCGATAATTTCACCGATAATTTCACCAATAATTTCACCTTTCAAACATGTTTCGAAAGAACTTACCGTCACTTTGTAAGTCTGAAAGTGTCCAATTTCCGAGGGTTGATGTAACTTTTTCACTTGAATTTAAAGTTCTGCTGAAAACCTATTTTTTTTTTTTTTCTTTTTCGAACAACGAAACGTGTTAATCCTAGTTCGATGTTATTTAACACCGGTTCGGTTTACTTGACGCGGGGTGTGGAAATTCGATCGCGTTGTAGGTATACGCACAATACGTCAAGCGGTAGTAGCGATTACATGGTAGAAGAAGAATTCTATGGAATTTATGACACGCGCTATACTTACCACAACAGTGTGTAAACAAGCTTGGCAGGTTACGGTGTTGAGAGCAGGGGTCGGCAAGATCCCGCATGAGTGGAGACGACTAAATTCGAGAATAAAATACAGCGGTTGGTGAGGGGCAGGGACGAATGTTGACTAGTTTGAAACGATGGTCGGGCTTCCTACGGGCGGGCAAGTTAAACCGTTTCCGCGGCAATGTAATTTCTCGCGGGAAAGGCTGTCAAACGACGGAAGGAAGGAATTCTTTGAAAATACGCCACTCTCAAACATTTGCGAATTTTACTTTTGCTCCGGTAATTCAACGTCCGGATTATTTTCGCGCGTAGTTCCGCGTGTATTCTGCTCAGCGTAGATTTGAAGGTGGTCTATTTCGTGCTTACGTTGAATGAATGTTTAAACAGTGTTCAGTGCTCGCGAGCCTGGCCCATTCACATAAGCATTCACGACACCGTTGTCTTCGCCATAATATTTAACTTGTTCGTGCTTCTTTCTGCGGCGACAGTCTTAGGGGAAGGTCGAGTGGTATCGGGTACCTAAGGTTTATTTAATATTTTGGGATTTAGAGTAGCAAGAAATAAAGAGAAAAATCGTTTCCGTAAATCTTATTTATTTGCGTATAATTTTCATTAACCAGTTAACTGTGGCGCCCCCGTTTGAGAGCGCGCAACTATGTGTGTCACGGAAATCGAGCGATGACGAGTATACTCGTCAATCACAGAGTAAGTGTCGCTGTTAACACATTGACAGCCGGCCCCGCGAAAACGCGGGTTTCTGAGTCTGTCACTTGAGCGCCGGCCCCGCAAAAACACGGATTTCTGAAATCCACCATGAAATGAGAAACTGTATTTTTATCTATAATTATCAATTAAAAATTTTGATTCTGTTTCTATTTTTAATTACCGTTAAATTGTATACGACGAATATGCAAATAAAATGTTCTATTTTACGAAAATATATAATGTTTAAAATTTTTTTTTTTTGCCTATTCAGTGATCAGAAACAACCGAATAAGGCCGGCGTTTGGGATTTAACACTAGAACCACCAAAGTGGTCAAAATGACCCATTCGTAATTGTTTACAGAAATTTTATAAATTGACTATGGCATCTCTCAGCCAATTTTCCGTGATCTTCTGTTAAAAATGTAGACAAAGCTTTGTTTCCTTTGCAAATGCGTATTTTTTTATATTCCTTTCATTATGATTTTTTCGGTAGAAACAAGTACGCTTTAATCGTCGGTAGTTCTAGTGTTAAGGCTTTAAATGTCTCTTAGGTCACCGGCTGTCAATGTGTTAAAATATTGGATCAAAAAGATGGGTTAATTTTATAAAATTGCCAATTTTATTACTAATACTTACTTATTTGGTTAACACAAACATATATTGCATACATATTACTCGAAAAACGCAAGAAAAATGAAATACGTATAAAGGTAAGAATTTGGGGCCAGCAGCTATCATTGGGCTCAGCGCCTTGTTGGTGTCACGCATTTGTCCCGTGGCTGACCATATCTGAAGAAACCCTATTATGATTCAACTTTCCGACTTTTGACTTTGTCCCTTTTAGGCTAACATCTAAAAAACATTATCATCGCGCATAAATAAATTCGTTATGCGAACTTATACGCTGTTTCAGCCGGTGCATACGGGGACGCATGAGTTCGTCTTAAATTTTTCATATTTTTTATTTATTTGTTTCACTCCGGCCTGGCTTCAAAATGTTCTAAACATCTTGAAATTTGAGAATACGTTTTGTTTTTCCCAAAAATTGCAATTTAAATAGTCAATGGTCACTGATTTATACGCATGACGAGTACACTCGTCGATACACAAAATTTTGCCACTTCTGCATGACGAGTATACTCGTCAATCACAGTTAACTGGTTAACTGAAAAAAAGAAAAACTGAAAATTTAAAAATCGCGTTACACGAAACATATTTTTGTACATTATAGAAAGTTGGAAGCTGATATCAGACAGTTACTTAATTTTTTTTAATTATATGTTCACAAAGCTCCTTAAGTTGCTTATTACTAAATATTTAAATACTCGTAGACCCAGAAACAGCTCATCGTTAACTGTTTAAATACCCTTAGTAAAACAATTCCTATATCGTTTTAAATGTACAGCGGATTCCGGTTAATTGGGACGCCAATTATTTCGGACAAATATTGAAAAACGGAAACAAAAACTATTGTTTCCACTTCGCTTAGATGGAATATACTGCCGTTTTATTAGGACAGTTTACGATTGGAGATACAGTAAAGCTTGTTATGAAATAGTGATACTGATTGGAAGTGTTTACTTATTTTTGATTACTTATTAATGTTATTTTATTTGTTATCGTTAGCTTTGTTTACATGCTTAAACAAACATTTGGATCAAAGACCGAATACTATACACGTTTTTCGATAAATCGTTTTTGGCTTTATTTTTTACCTTGTTCAGATTTTGTGTATTGAAATCAGCTTTATTGGAACAGCCGCTTAATTAGGACAAATTGGCCCGGTACCAATGCGTCCCAATTAACCGGAATTCACTGTAACTGTACTGTATTAAATGTTTAGAATTACTTCATGTAAAGAACTTTTATCTTTGGATATATTAAATAATTATTGAAGGGAAAGCGTTAATTTATTAATTATTATTATATTTATATTATGAAACATTATTAACATATTACAATTTCTTGCGTAATTTANAATTTTTAGCAAACAAAATTTGAACAAGGTAAAAAATAAAGCCAGAAACAATTTATTGAAAAACGTATGTAATATTCGATTTTGAACAGAAATGTGTGTTTAACACGTTGACTGCCATGGGGGTCACCGGTGGCCGGCACCCGACTTGGCTACAGCGCCATGGGGGGGGGGCCATCGGTGACCGGTGACGCGACCAATAGTAAAATACACAATTAGAGTAAATATCGATCTAAAATACATAATTAGAATAAATATACTGATCAATTTTAAAATAATATCACAGTTACTATAATGGTTTGAAGAAATTAATGCCGTACAGAAGATGCAAAAATAATTTTATCAATACAAGGAAAATATATATATTATTTTTTTCAACATGATATACATCGCTTAATAAGAAATTCATGTTGGCGCCATGGGCAAACCACGTAAAATGCGCGCGGCAGTCAATGTGTTAATGCGTTAAACGCCACGCCGATTTTGGTCGACTTTCCTTTAGGCTGTGTACTGTGATAATAATTGAAAAACATTTGGTCGCAAAATAATTAGGAATTTAAGAAGAAAATTGTCAAACCCTGCAAAAGAAAGTCGGATCTTTGTTTAGCGTGGTTTAATAAAACCCATTAATGAAATAAAGAAACCCATTAAAAAGTTATTATTTTTGAAGATTGATACTGTCGGTTCTTAGAAACCAACGACGCCTAAACAAAAATTTCAGCGTCGGCCCGCAGAAACCGATGTAGCGCTTAACGTGTCAAAACGTGCAAACAAAGCTGGCAATACGTAATAAAATAACATTGATAAGTAATAAAAAATAAGTAAATAATCAGTTCCAATCGGTATCTCTACTTCATAACAAACTTCGCTGTATCTTCAATCATAAACTGTACGAACGTAAACTGTCATAATGAAATGATGGTACGTTCCATATTAGCGAAGTGGAAACAATAGTTTTTGTTTCGGTTCTGCAGTATTCGTCCCAAATAAACGGCGTTCCCGCTTAACCGACGTCCCAATTAACCGGAATCCAGTGTATAACCTTATGTTTCCCAGATCTTATATAAAAAAAAATAATAAAAAATGATCAATAATTTTTAAGCAATTAGAAATGAAAAATTCGAAGGCTTGAGAAATCACTGCCGCAGATAGTTTCTACCGACGGTTAACGCGTACTTAAGCCTCGTTATCTGGAGACTCAGTTCTCGAAAATCTCAATTTTGGTGTTGCTAGATCTCGTCCTAAATGTGTACGCATAAAATGTCTGCAGTCAGTATTGAAAGAAGAAAAAAAATAATAATTACTAAACTGTGTTAATTTACGAAAATATTTTTTCCATCAATCTATAAAATACTATTCTGTAACTTTTTAGCTGTGGAAATATTTCAAACCGTATGTCACAAAAATACACAATCGGGTTGTTTAAAAAATGCAAATGAACGTTGATAAAAATAATTTATTCTCAAATACTGATCTGTTATATTCACCCATACTCGTTGCATGTGTACAAACAAAAAACGACTATCCATCCGTGCGTATTCTCATGGTAACGAATGCAGTACAGATGAATTCAGAATCAAGTTTATCTGATTACAACTTTGCCAGAGGTTGAGGTTTTATTTGTTTGTCGAGCCGAAGCTCACTGTTGTGCGTTCATATTAGTCGTAAATTTATGTTTAACGAAATGTGAGAAAGTGTGCACAATATTTTCTAAAGCTTGGCCGAAAAACAGTTTTAAAAAAGTTGTGTGTATAAGTACCGCTTTATACACTGTGTACCATGTTTTCATGCAGTTTCTTTTGTTTCCTACTTTTTTCAGCTATTTTTTAATTAGTAGCATGATTTATAATATCTCAGTACTTTCGAAAGTATGAACATGGTTTGTGCAAGTAAAACGTTAAAAAGCTTTAAAATTCGTATTTATCTGACTTTATTGCGAAGCATACTTATTTTTTTAACACTAGGTTTACGAGCTAGGTTACGATTAGGCCATTTTGATGGGTTAGGTACAGTAAAATACAGATTTTTTGTAATATTATTAGTTCACTTTACTTTAAATCGATAGATTTTTATTAGCAGAGATTTATCTAGCACACTTTTGTGCTAGACACAACATCAACTTCAGTTTACATTTTCCGCAAGTATACTTGTTAAATTTAAGTATGAAATCCGGAATCCGNTCTGACTTTATTGCGAAGCATACTTATTTTTTTAACACTAGGTTTACGAGCTAGGTTACGATTAGGCCATTTTGATGGGTTAGGTACAGTAAAATACAGATTTTTTGTAATATTATTAGTTCACTTTACTTTAAATCGATAGATTTTTATTAGCAGAGATTTATCTAGCACACTTTTGTGCTAGACACAACATCAACTTCAGTTTACATTTTCCGCAAGTATACTTGTTAAATTTAAGTATGAAATCCGGAATCCGTCAAATTGACGGGTTTTGTAAATCTAGTGTTAAAGGGGAAAATTTCTTGCTTTATATCTTGAAATATTCAACCTGATTCGAATTTAAATATAATACATAACGTCAGAATCTGTTGCCGTGGCGGTTAACTCGCGTTACAATAAAACATTTGGTGTACAAATGGCTAGCGCAGTTTACGACAATTATAACAATGAAGCTACTTTTGAGAAAGCCATTTCTAAGTAAATTTTAATAAACTATGTTTTTTCATCTTCGGTAATTATTTTCGTTGGCCTCAGTAGCAGATTATATTTCTCATAATCCGTAAGCTTCCAAAGTGCCTGCAAGGCAAAGTCAAGCAACACTCGACGGAAAAAATACTGGCCTCTAGGGGTGGAGAAAATTCCTCTGCATTGCCAAAATTCTGTAAACCTACTCTTCCATCAAATCGCACCGCCGTTTCTGAGAAAACGCGCTATGGGCGTAAGGAATAGGCGGCAATTTAGTAAATTTAGGATATCTAATCAGCTGACATCAACATGCAAAGACAGGAAGAAAACCAAACGATTCGTGAAGCTGGCATGAAAAAAAACCAAAAAACAACAATTCATAGTTATACACGTTTTGAGTACAAGCTTTAACCCTCTATAGCCCGAATTTTGTCTGTTTATTGGAGAAAAAATTACGATCGATTACAGTTTTTCACTTTGATTTGAAAATGTATAAACTAATAATTACCGTAGGTGGATCGTGGTGTCACTACGGTAATACAGTAATCAAATTTAATAGTGCAGTGATAACTAAAAAAAATTAATTTTTTAAAATATAGATACATCAGTTTGTAACTTTTAAGTCACACGGTCCCATAGAGGGTTAATATATCGCCGCTGGAAATAAAGCGACTCAGATCCAAACATTGAGGTATCCATTACATATTTAACCGATTTGCTGTNCAAGCAACACTCGACGGAAAAAATACTGGCCTCTAGGGGTGGAGAAAATTCCTCTGCATTGCCAAAATTCTGTAAACCTACTCTTCCATCAAATCGCACCGCCGTTTCTGAGAAAACGCGCTATGGGCGTAAGGAATAGGCGGCAATTTAGTAAATTTAGGATATCTAATCAGCTGACATCAACATGCAAAGACAGGAAGAAAACCAAACGATTCGTGAAGCTGGCATGAAAAAAAACCAAAAAACAACAATTCATAGTTATACACGTTTTGAGTACAAGCTTTAACACTCTATAGCCCGAATTTTGTCTGTTTATTGGAGAAAAAATTACGATCGATTACAGTTTTTCAGTTTGATTTGAAAATGTATAAACTAATAATTACCGTAGGTGGATCGTGGTGTCACTACGGTAATACAGTAATCAAATTTAATAGTGCAGTGATAACTAAATAAAATTAATTTTTTAAAATATAGATACATCAGTTTGTAACTTTTAAGTCACACGGTCCCTTAGAGGGTTAACATATCGCCGCTGGAAATAAAGCGACTCAGATCCAAACATTGAGGTATCCATTACATATTTAACCGATTCGCTGTCAAGGACGAGTATACTCGTCTTTGGCAGGGTGTCATGCATTGCCAAGACGAGTATACTCGTCCTACTTTAAATATGTTATAACATGCAGGCTTTTGAATTAGCAATTTTTTTGTGCCCACAAATATAAATATAGAAGTAGTCTTTGGTTTTATGCTTGCAAATGATTATGTATGATAATATATGTGCTCTTACCAAGAAATAACAGAGCTTTGGTAAACAATAACACTCAAAATATAAATGGCAATGGGAATGACTTCATATAATTTAGGCTTGGCAGCGAATGGGTTAACACATTGCGTACAGGTCACGAGATATCTCGTATATAGTAAACCGAACTTTGTGGCCGAGTTACGAGATATCTCGTTTTAATGTTTTTTCATACGCGCGTATCGACGACTCAAGAAATTAAAAATATATTTTTTTGTTACGTTATCAAGACAACCAAGCCATGCATATTCTTATGGCAAATAATTGGCGAAATAAATAAATGTCGAAATTCCGAAAGAGTAGAAAACAATCGGTCAGTATTGGCGTTACATCGGTAGGTCTGTGTCGATCGTGCATCGTACCTTATAAAGTGTTTTATCGTTGTACAACATTTCGTTATTTCAAAGTCCAGGTTTTAATTTACGAGGATACGGTTTTTAAATTATTTTACAAAATAGATCCTGACTCTAAAAAAGTAACAAAATGAAAATTAAAAAAGCTGCATATACGCATTGTACAAAGTTTTCTTGCGCAATGTGTTAACAGCGCCGTACGCAATGTGTTAACACGTCTGAATCTGTTCCCTTCAACACGGAAAGTCGAAATTGGGCTAAAACTTTACTGCAACGATGAACATGCGATACACGATGATACTATAATAGATTTTTACTCAACAGAAAATTAAAATGAATATCCAAGGCCAAACATTAATAATATCTATGCGAGGTTATTATCTAATTTTATGCATTGTATTATTCCTAATTTTATTTCGCGGTATTAAGATATTTCTAGTATATTCTTCTTGAATATAATTTATAGTGAAAAGCTGGTGTAAGAATTCTTTTTTTTTTTTAAATAGAGTTAATGTTTACGACCTTAAACTTGTACAAATGAAGAAATAACGCTGTTCAATATTTGCATATCACTCTACAGTAACGAATCCGAGACACATTTTTTTCGCTTTGAATCAACGAGCATCACCCCATTAGCAATTCGAAAGATTCACGTCCGATTTAGTTTTCTACTTTACAAGGATGTTTAACACGTTCGCGGACAGTAAAAGTTTCAGCGAGGTGCAAAGATTGACAGTGATTTTTTTTAAATTGGTTGTGATATCCGAAATTTGATTAAACACATTTTACAAGGGCAGTCAAATTATCATATTTTAATCGTTATATACAATGAATGCTATAACATCCACGACAATACACATCATAAGGTTATATAAAATTAAATTCAAAATAATTGACTTCAAGATTTGAATGCTATAGCATTCATGTCATTCTGCATCATCGTGAAAATGAATGCTATAGCATTCACTTCCGCGAACGTGTTAAGAAATATCCTTGATATTGAACCGGAGATTCAGTTAACATTTTTTTTTTTTCTGAATCGTTATCCAGGGAACAAAGGTTCGAGGATTTTCACTCGTGTGGTTTCTTCCCGCGAAAGTAACGATTTTAATCTGGTAGAATTAACCGATTATGTTCACAGAGCTAAATGAAATTCTTGCGATGATCACGGAAGATCGAAACTCCCGCGTCGCGAATATTATTCTACAGTTAAGTGGCCATTTGTTTTTCGATTATCTGAAACGAGGCAATTTTCTAATACAGGTAATTCGGAACCCGACGTTTGTCTTCGCACCTGTCTCAATGTATCAGGATGATGTCCTGTGTCCAGTTTCATGGTTCAACGTCCACTAAGCAGTCGACATGCTATTTCGTGTACCCTGGAGACATGTTCGTACCGAATACATGCTTCGAGAAAGCTATTTTGATTACCTGACGAAGCATTTACGTATATTTGACGTACGTTGCGCTACAATCAGTGTATTTTAAGTAGCTTCCTCGTGAAAATTAATAAGATACAAGAAGAACAGGATTT
>SMSQ01021656.1:0-12140 GCA_019453375.1 Ctenoplectra terminalis | reverse complement strand
CGTATTATCAATCAGCTATAAAATGACAAGAAACGATCCTTGTAACTAGACTACGGATTTTTATGCAAACTCATATCTTTGAAAATACAGTAAAAAATATAGAACTTGGGTATAAAAATTATTTCACCTATCAAATATTATAAAAAGCACTATAATTTGGATAGTTTCTATATTTTTTCACATTGCGTCCATTTTGTGCAATTCTACAGAAAAACTACTATTCCTAAAAATATTATTTCACCAATCAGCTATTATAAAAAGCGCTACAATTTGGATATTTTCTATATTTTTTCATACTACGTTCATTCTGTACAATTCCACACCCTTAAATTTTCTATAAAAGAATAAAAATCCTCAATCTACCAGAATTTCGTCTAAACTAAAATACGACGATCTCCATCCAAACACCTTCCAGTAACTTCAGTCACGTACCGCTTCAGTCAAAACATTCTTCTCAAAAATATCAGCCACGTAACCATCCGAAACGTAACGTATCTGAACTGACCGCGATTCCATATCTAAACATCTGCGTTCAAGACCTCTACACAATATTTTGCCCGAACCGAACGGAACCTAAACGCCGCGTGTCGGAACGGATAACATAAACCGACCTTAATTACAATGCATGACACCCTGCCAAAGACGAATATACTCGTCCTACTTTAAATATGTTATAACATGCAGGCTTTTGAATTAGCAAATTTTTTTGTGGCTACAATCGTAAATATAGACATGTAAAAAACTTGAAAAAATACACAAAAGTTTTATTTAAAAAACTTGAAAAAATACACAAAAGCTTTTTACATTTCTATATTTACCTTTGTGGCCACCAGAAATTTGCTAATTTAAAAGCCTGCATGTTATAACATATTTAAAGTAGGACGAGTATACTCGTCTTGGCAATGCATGACACTCTGCCAAAGCCGAGTATACTCGTCCTACTTTAAATATGTTATAACATGCAGGCTTTTGAATTAGCAAATTTTTTTGTGGCTACAATCGTAAATATAGACATGTAAAAAACTTGAAAAAATACACAAAAGCTTTTTACATTTCTATATTTACCTTTGTGGCCACCAGAAATTTGCTAATTTAAAAGCCTGCATGTTATAACATATTTAAAGTAGGACGAGTATACTCGTCTTGGCAATGCATGACACTCTGCCAAAGCCGAGTATACTCGTCCTACTTTAAATATGTTATAACATGCAGGCTTTTGAATTAGCAAATTTTTTTGTGGCTACAATCGTAAATATAGACATGTAAAAAACTTGAAAAAATACACAAAAGCTTTTTACATTTCTATATTTACCTTTGTGGCCACCAGAAATTTGCTAATTTAAAAGCCTGCATGTTATAACATATTTAAAGTAGGACGAGTATACTCGTCTTGGCAATGCATGACACTCTGCCAAAGCCGAGTATACTCGTCCTACTTTAAATATGTTATAACATGCAGGCTTTTGAATTAGCAAATTTTTTTGTGGCTACAATCGTAAATATAGACATGTAAAAAACTTGAAAAAATACACAAAAGCTTTTTACATTTCTATATTTACCTTTGTGGCCACCAGAAATTTGCTAATTTAAAAGCCTGCATGTTATAACATATTTAAAGTAGGACGAGTATACTCGGCTTTGGCAGAGTGTCATGCATTGCCAAGACGAGTATACTCGTCCTTGGCAGCGAATGGGTTAACCAACGATCCTGCGGACCAGGAAATCCTCGAGGAACACGCACGGATGACGCGATCAGGCGACGGAACGGCTCGGTTTCGCGCGTAGCTAAGCTCGATCCCAGCGCGTTCACTTTCGCCACGAGGAATTCCTGAGGGGACTTCTTTTGGCCCTTGGCAGACTCCGCGTCGGACAAGGTGCTGAGTGGAGCTGGCGCGGAACGAGTCACGAGACCGTTCGTGAATAACCTAGTAAAAGTAGCGAACTATAGAGGCCGGACTCTTCCCTCCGCCGGTGTTTGTCGAAGGCGCTACTGGAATCCGGCAAAAAACTCACCGGTCGGCTACCGGTCACTCTAATGCTTGCCTATAATGTGCCACGTTATTTTCAACGCTGCCACCGCGGCTGAGTCGCTTCCTCGTGACCTCGGCGTGGAAACGATTCCGGGACGACGATTGTCCGAGTGGTACAACATTGGGTTGAGCGAAACTCGTGTTGGGTGCAAAACGTACCGAAAAGATCTATTTTTAACACTAAACCCAGCGACGATTGAAGTAGAGCTATTTGTACCCAAGGAAATAAAAATGATGGGTATTGTAAGAAAATACATAACGCGAGGAGAACAAATGTTTATGTATGTTTTTCACAGAAAATCAGGAAAAATTCCTTGAATTGAATCGTTATAAGTTTATATAATTTCTGTACGGAATTGCAATTTAAAATAGTTCTATGAGAAATTGCAATTTAAAATGTTTCTATGAGAAATTACAATTTAAAATATTTCTGTGAGGAATTATAATTTAAAATAGTTCTATGAGAAATTGCAATTTAATATATTTCTATGAGAAATTGCAATTTAATATATTTCTACGGGAAATTGTAATTTAAAATATTTCTATGAGAAATTACAACTGCAAAGGAATAATATATTATTAAGTTAAATTTGAATACAAACAAATATGCTTTATATGTTAAAATTAAAAAGGATGGGATAGAATAGAACGTCGAATCAAATTTAATTAGAACTGCAAAAGGATAATATGTTATTAAATGGAATTTCAATATAAGCGAACATGTTTTAAAAAAGTGGGACAAAATAGAATGTCGAATCAAATTTAATTACAACTGCAAAGGAATAATATATTATTAAGTTAAATTCGAATACAAACAAATATTCTTTATACGCTAAAATTAAAAACGATAGAAAAAATAGAATATCGAGTCTAATTTAATATAGAACTGCAAAGAATTAATATATTTCAAAATTAAAAAGAATGGGATAAAATAAAACGTCGAATCAAATTTAACATAGAACTACAATAAGATAATATGTTACTAAATTAAGTTTCAATACAAGCGAATATGCTTTACATGCTAAAATTAAAAAGAATGGAATAAAATAGAATCTCGAGTTTAATTTAATATAGAACTGCAAAGGGTAAATAGAAATCGCGAAGATAATTCACCAGCGGGATACCAGGGCCGACAAAAATCTGGCCGCAATTGTGCGTGGACGATGCCGAGGCGACCGAATTGTTACGGGCCGAGAACGATGGTACCATAAACTCTCCGCGAAGGCAACACGGCGGGACGAGTTATGGCAATGATGCCGGGAGTTCTACGCATGACTCGGCACGACGCAAGTACCGATGGGCCTTGAGGTGATCGAAAAAGAGCAAACCGACGAGCTCGGTGCCTTGATGTGTACCGAGCAGTCAGCGACACAAAAGAATCGAGTGTTAATTATTGAAAAAGTCCTGTCGTTTCGATAGGACGCACGACCGCTTTCACGGTGACACGAACAATTTTTCGTGTTCTCGATTGAATGAATCGTGCTGAGCTGGGTTCGAAATGTCATGAAACGTGGGACAAGAAAACTTGCAAGGCAATTTTAATAATATCAGGTTGGAAACTATTAAACGGGCGTTGCGTCAATTCGTGCGGCACATATGAGTCCAATTTTTTTACTTTATTTATTGCACGCAAATGTTTTAACACAGCTGTATGACTAGTTTTAGAGGTTGTAGGCAGAAATATTTGAAGAACACTGATAAATTTGTCAACTTGATCAATTTCTGGTGATGGTACATAAATATTATCAAAACATGTAAATTAACAGTAGAACAAGTAAAAATGAGACTGGTTCGTAATTTCTTATAAAAATTTTATAAATTTGCAATGATATATTCTGGGGGATTTTCTACGACTTTTTGTAAAAAAATATGTACAAAGAATCGTTACCGTATATAGTAGGTACTTTTTCAAATACCTATCATTTTGATTTCTTTGATACAAAAAAGTCTACTTTAATCGCCGGTTTTTCTAGTGTTAATGACAATTTAATGACTGAAAGTAATATTTAAAATGACTGGTTAATATATGAAAGCACAAAGAATCTTAGTGAGACAACGTATCATATGCCACCCCTGTTATGGCCATATTTTTCGACAGAAACCTCCATAGAACAAGAGTTAACCCTTTGCACATGGCGACATGCATAATTTTCTTCAAAGATTTTTCTTCAATTTCTTCAAACACTTCTTTTGTTTTTTAAAAAAGTAAATTAACCAAATAAATAAAAAATTGTAAATATTTGTAATTTTCTTATTTTCTTTTTTTCTTTCCATAAGAACGCTAAGTTTTCACAGTAGTCCTTTGAAACTTAAAAAAGTTCACGAGTGCAAAGGGTTAAAAAAGTGGACCATTTCTCTACAACTTACCTTACTATTTTTTTATACTCATCACAAGGTGTACTTTTTGTGAGAAAAAATGTACTAAATTACTCAAACAAGGGATGAGGGTTAATTTTTATAATTTTGCAACATATTTCGTACATCTTGCAGCTTTACTATCAGCTAATAAATTCTAAATTAAAATTTACTATCATATGCCACCCCTATTATGGTGATATTTTTCGACAGAAACCTCCACAGAGCAAGAGTTAAAAAAGTGGACCATTTCTTTACAACTTACCTTACTATTTTTTTATACTCGTCACAAGGTGTACTTTTTGTGAGAAAAAATATACTAAATTACTCAAACAAGGGATGAGGGTTAATTTTTATAATTTTGCAACATATTCCGTGCTTCTAGCAGGTACTACCAGCTAATAAATTCTAAATTAAAATTTACTAACTGAATAAATATTATACGTAAAATACACGTTAAAACAAATGTTTCGGCACAGAATTATTATAACGTGTCATAAGTATATGTTACAGTATTATTAAGAAGCTTAATGATAAATATAACGCTTAACATAACAGATTTCAATCGTTCAACTATTTATCGCTTATTTTTATTTACCAAAGAACGTTTGAAATAATAGTGTAGCAGGATACATGTTGATAATGTATCATTATTTCATATTATTCGGAATATCAACAAATAGAGCCGGACAGAACGAGTTACATTGTGATTACATTGAATAATAGAAAAGTGGTACGGCCAGTTCGCATGCGAACATATCTTACGTTTAAATCTACCTGCCAACGCAATCAAAGATCGTTTGTGTCGAACTCTGTCATTTGTATACGAGATGCGACATCGACCGCGCGTGGCATAAATCGTCCTTCGAACGCGTGTTTAATAGAAGTTCAGTATACGCAACTAAATCACGTTATTAACAATACAGAGAAAGACTAATATTTTTTTTTCACATTCAAGACGGTGAAATATGTTCGAAACATTTAGATCAAGGGAGACAAGAGGCGTAGAAAACTGCAGACTGATTTGTGAACGTCGAGAATAGAAAATTAAAGCGTAAAGATGGTTGGTTGAGAGTTGAATTTAATTATTTGGGAAATATTGAAATTGATATATTTTTGTGGCTAGAAAATATTGATACAAGAAGATCGCGAATTTTGAAAATTTAATCACTTTTATGAGACGTAAAATCTTTAATTGGATATTAAATCCTTAACCTAATTTTATATATCAGAATTTTTCGTGATAAATATTTATTACGAGCGGTAGGATTATTTTTATTTTTTCATTTTCAAATTGTTTCATGTAAAAATTAATCAATTAATTATTTACCAATCTGTTTGATATTTCGGGTTTTACTTAGATCAGACTCTCGTTAACTCCTCTAAACAATTTTCGGGTAATTAGGTTTCTCGTATATAAACTTACTGTTTCAAATTTCGACTTAAACATGCGTTACATAGTCACGTCTATTCCTCCAATTGGTATTTCAAATTTAGCGAACAGAGCCATCAATAATCAAATTGATTCTAACATACAAAACATGCATCAACAGTTACATATTCCTTACCTCAACAATTAAATAACTATATTTTAATCATACTTCAAATTCAATCAAACTTATCTAACAGGTTCTCAACCAAAAATACCTAATTTTATTCAAACTTGCACACAAATAAAAGATCTCTACAAAAATAAACTTGCTTTCACTAATCATATTTATTCAATAAAGCACTATATTTATCGAAAACAAAAAAATTCCTCTATCTTCAAAAAAATGAAACACTTTTTCTAACCGTATCTATCAAACAATTGAACCACCAACAAGCCTCCTAATCTCTGCTTAAGAATCCTCTGCCTCAACCTTAAAAACCATTCAACCTACATTAACTTGGATTCAACAACCACTCATCGTTCTCAATTTCTTACAAGCTCATGCTTCAAAAAATAAGCTGCACCCTCGCCAACTACTCGAGGTACTCTAAAGACGTACACGTAGCCGGTGGGTGCAGCTCGATGTTCGGTGCGTTTGAAGGGGGAGTCGACCGCAAAACGCGAGCTTACCACCACGAGAGCGTCCTTCTGGCTCGGCGCGGTGGTTGCTGATGTTGTTGCTTGAATTATACTCTGATTATACTCCGGCCGCGCGGCGGCTATGATTAAACATTAAACAACGCCATTACGGCGAGTAAGAGGGGAAACGGAGAAGGCGAGCACGCGAAGAAGAGGTGCTCGAGGAAGAATACAGAAAGAGACGAGAAAGAGGTTGATGAGGAGTATGTCAGGTGTGTAAGGATTCCTCGTCGTCGTCGGGTGACCGCGGCAGCTCGCGTCCTCCTACGAGACCAGGATTAGCCTGTAATTCCTTCGGTCAGGCTGCTTGCCTCCTCTCTGACTGTTGTTGACTGCCTAACCAGAAACAGGAATGCCAAGAAGCGTAATTAGCTATTCGGCCGCGAGAGGAGCCTATTTGCTTTACTGCATTCCGCGCCACCATTCAGGATGAGGCGGCCTCGAGAAGGGGAACGAGCGAAACACGGTGAAAAGTTGGAAGGAGATGGAGGCGACCAGGTACGCGAGGTCCTCTCCATCGGCGAGAGAAGACCGATCCTAACGAGCTGGATCGGGTCGAAGCTCGAGCATCGAGCTCACCTTTCTCCTTCTTCTTTGCTCTGTGTCGCACCGAGAGATTAACTTTCATTCGCGAGGATCAATTGACAGGGGCGTTTATGCGGCGAGGAAAAAAATTGTAGGCGAAGGGGATGATAAATGGCGCGGCACCGAGTCGCAATCCGATCGCGAGAGCGTCGATGATCACCGATGCCATCGATTGTACACGGTTCTTAGTACGCAGGAAAATTTTTTTTATCTCAGAGGTTGAACGGTCTCGTTTGATGGAATTGTGTCGCTTGACGCGGGGAGGATACGAGGGGTGGTTATTGTGGTTCGGGTCGTCGTGGAAATGATTTATCAATTTTAATAGCGCTTTTTTTTAAGAAAATTGTAAATCTTGTGGGACGGATAGAATGTTTTAAATGGTTCTTCGTTTATTTTCATTTCGCGATTGCTCGACGCGAGTAGGTGGTTATTATAGTTTAGCAGGGTTTGTAAACTTTAATTGCGGGTGTGGTATGTAAACGATATTAACACTGGAACTACCAAAGCGGTCAAAGTGACCGCGTGTAGTTTCTTATAGAAATTGTATAAAACAACGATTCGGTTTGAGGAATTTTTCGTGATCTTCTGTGAAAAATATAGGTAAAGATTTATTCTCCTTACGTTATGTATTTTTTTAGGATACCTATCATTTTTATTTCTTTGAGCACAAATTGGTCTCCTTTAATCGTAGGTAGGTTTAGTGTTAAATTTTGCTAATATCAAATAGCGGCTTATATACCACCGAGATAAAAATAAAATAAATATAATAAAAAAAATCTTTTAAAATAGAATATCACTTCAGTAATATAAAATTGACGTGGTTTATGAACCACACCCTCAATTAAAGGGTTAAACCTTCCAATAACGCTACGCCATTTCCTCTTGTGAGGATAACACACTCAGACGCGTCCTCTCTCAACAGCTCTCACCTATTTATACACCACGTTCAAATCTACGTTACACAACTCTCAAGTTAACTAGAAATTATTAGGTTGGAAACTATGAAACGGGCGTTTTTTGTTTAGTCTGTGTTCAGCTATGTTCAATTTTCTGACTTTATTTATCGCACGCAAATGTTTTAACACAGCTGTATGAATAGTTCCTAGTTTAGACCCAAGTGTTCGACTAGTTGCGCGTGGATCGGATTCCACGGTCGTCCTTAATTCCTCGTTATCAATATGGGCCGGTGGTCTTCCTCGAGGCTCGTTCACGATACTCGAATTGCCGGAACGAAATTTTTCGAACCAATATCGAGCATTTTTTTCATCGGTGGATCCATCTCCGAATGCCTGATTAATATTTCTCGAAGCTTGAGCTGCGGTATGATTTAATTTAAACTCGTACCAGAAGAGTAGATGTAAATCGCGTTTTGTTTCCATCTGGTTTAGGATAAAAATAAAATTAAAATGGGATACAAAGGCGAAAAAATTTTAGAAAATGAGTAAGAAGAATACCTTTAACGCGTTGACTGCCACGTCACCAATATTCGGGTGACACTAAAGTTTCTGATCGGGCCGCGTCACCCGTATTGGGGTGACGCTTATTTTACTACTTGCGAAGGATATTCCTATGTGTTTAAAAAGATATTTCGCTGAGGAAGTAACAAAACTATTGAATATTAATTAATATAAACTATATTTATTAATATAAACTTAAATTTATAATAGAGTATTCATTAATATAATCTATTGTTATAAAAGTAATACGAAAATGGTTTATTAAGAAAACTACATTGAATGTAAAACTTTAAAACATTTTATACAATGCTGAGGCTGATCGGGACAACTTGGACAATAAGTTGTTGTTTTTTGTAAATTTTTTCTCGTCTCTGATCGGCCCATTCGACGACTTTTATCTGCATAACATTGTTTATCCAGCAGAATACGCTTCGTACAGCGGTACGCGTGGCCTGAAGGAGATTTTACTGTAAACGCGCGTGGCAGTCAACGTGTTAAGCTTCATAAATAAAAATATCGAGCCCACGTTACAATGTATCTCACTCAGTCGCAGCTCAACACAGACTAAACAAAAAACGCCCGTTTCATAGTTTCCAACAACCCAGTACACGCACAGAAAACAGATCAGGGAGCGAACTCGTCTAGTTTTCGCAGAGCGATTCCTCGAGTCGCAGGAACGCACACCGGAAGAGATGCACCCGTTCGACTGATCTCGCCGGGTATCGTGTCGCGATTCTTGGAGAGCGCGAGACGTGACCGCCGTCAAACTGTTCATCATCAGTCCGCGTTCCTAGTTCGGTGAGCGCAATCGCGGTTTAATGCGCTTCTCTTGCCGATCTTCCTATCCGGCGGGGGCCGAGCGTTCATGGAAACGCGATTTCCGAGTTACGGGGCGAGTCGCCGCTGCCTCTACGTGACGTTAGCACATAGTTGTTCGTCGTTGCCCCCGGCCGTGCGCGCCGCAAACACGGTTAGTTACAGGCGGACTCGCGCCGCGTGACCGACCGACGAAAATTGCAAAATAGCCTCGCAGACGATTCAACGAGTCCGCCTCGCTGGAGGGATCCGCGAGCGGAAAGAGAATTGCGACGCGGATCGTCGGTGAAAAAGCTGATGGCTGAAAGTTTCAGACGGAGGTTTCGGGCTGGTGGTGTTAAGATTTGTATTTTGGGTTTGAAGATCGGGATATATTAGGTTGTTGCGTGTAAAATGTTGGATTTTTTTGAGTAAACGACAGCAATCTTGCGTCATTGGCATATTTTGGTAATATGTTTGTACTATAAATTGTTGCAATTGATTATAGAGCAGGTAATTATAAAGAACGAACGACAGAATCTTCAATGGTGCTGTAAAATCGACCCTTAACTCTGCTACGGCCTTTGTGTTCTTATTTTTTATTCGAATTTTCTGCAGAGAAATATATGAATAGCTTGTTGTTAATAAGTGTAGTTTCGTTGCTTTCTTTTTAAATTGAGAAACTCTTCTTAAAGTCTTTTAAAAGAAATAAAAGCACGATTTGATGAAAATCGCAATGATCCCTTCCATTCTCCTGACTGTTAGGTTGGTGCATGTAAAATGTCGGATTTTTTTGAGTAAACGACAGTAATCTTGCGTCATTGGCATATTTTGGTAATATGTTTGTACTATAAATTGTTGCAATTGATTATAGAGCAGGTAATTATAAAGAACGAACGACAGAATCTTCAATGGTGCTGTAAAATCGACCCTTAACTCTGCTATGGCCTTTGTGTTCTTATTTTTTATTCGAATTTTCTGCAGAGAAATATATGAATAGCTTGTTGTTAATAGGTGTAACTTCTTGTTTCAATTCCGTGTCGTAGCTTCGTTGCTTTCTTTTTAAATTGAGAAACTCTTTTTAAAGTCTTTTTAAAGAAATGAAAGCACGATTTGATGAAAACCTCAACGATCCTCCCATTCACCCAACTGTTAGGTTGGCGCATATGAAATGTCGGATTTTAACTGCGTGTAAATTCTTACATTCCTACTTCCGGCATATAATTCTTTCTGAGATAATCTTTCGTGCAGTCCGATTATCTCTTGCTATAGTTGTATCATATTGAAAACAGTTTTTCCCAAATTGTGCATTTCAGCCACTCTTCAAACATTTATTCTGAGTATAAATTTTGCTCATATTCGTATAATTTTCTTGTACCAACACAAACTTGACAATAATGCTACAAAAACCATCGGAAACATAAACAAAACTTATCTCCCTTATAAGAAGTATATTTCCTTCACCAAAATACACAAATATTTTCCTAAAGTTTTATTATAAATATTTCTACACATCGTAGCTTGCTTATTAGAAGTGACGTGAAAATTTTAAATTGACACGGTGCCGAGAAGAATCAATCGACCCTAGATTACAATAACACTAACAAAAATACCATATCACCATTTAAAATTTTAATAACTATGTAATAAATTCTAGAAAGCAATTAACTTAACCCTCTATAGGACCGTGTGACTTAAAAGTTACAAACTGATGTATCTATATTTTAAAAAATTAATTTTCTTTAGTTATCGCTGCACTATTAAATTTGTTTACTGTATTACTGTAGCAACACCACGATCCATGTACAATAATTATTAAAACATTTTTAAATCGAAGTGAAAAACTGTAATCAATCGTTATTTTTTCTCCAATAAGCAGACAAAATTCGGGCTATAGAGGGTTAAAATCAAAACTTAAAATACGAAAATCAAGAAATATTTCTGCAACCTTATCACTAAACTGTTAGAAACGCCACAAACTAAATTCAACCCTCGTCGCATCAACGTATCTCCCTTATTTTCGCGATCTCGTAGATTTGCTTTACGCCCGACGAGTTACCTCGAAATCAATTACTCCGTGACTCCACGGTAGAATGTAAATGGAAACCGTGGCGAGATTGTCGGGTCCAGCCCAGTCCAAGGGAACGAAACTAAATTAGGCATAAATTAGCTGATTACAGAAAATCGTTGAACACGCCACGAATGACCGGTGGCATTTCCTTTTCTCCCCGACACCTTATCCCCCAGACCAGCCACACTCTTTCTCTAGCAATTTCGAGCTGGTTTCGTGTCTTTTGTTTCTTTTTTCTCGGCGCAGCCGAGAGCGTAACGATCTCTCACCGCGCCGTTGTCCTAACTCGCTTATAATAACTCTACCGGCCGGGTAATGACGATCCGGTCTTGGCATTATTGTTTCTGTGGCAGCCTGCACAACCGCCTCCTTCTTCTTCGTCCACAATTATTCGGATAATTCGCCTGGCCGCTATTATCTCAGCGCCAGTGTGACAAACGCGCGGCATCCTTTAATTCAAAAGTGAAATCGCTCGCTCACGAAGCGGCGTTTATTCGATGCGAGATCGAAATTCCGTACATCTGGTTGATCGAATTTTCTGGTAAATCGTATTTCTCGTTTGGTAGATTTTCTACATTTGATCGAAATTTCGACCTGTGAAAATTTGTTTAGCATTTATTCGAAATTAAATCAAGTTTTTAATCTGAAAAATGTGTACAGTATAGGGTAGATAGTGGCGAATCGGATCGTTTTCCGTTTGATAAGGAAAAAGGGATAATAAAAATTTAGGAAGTTAACTTTTTATTAGAAATTTGTGATTAATACTTATTTAGTTT
>SMSQ01021655.1:0-11795 GCA_019453375.1 Ctenoplectra terminalis | reverse complement strand
TTTTTTTTTTTTTTTTTTTTATTGCTGTTTCATGAAACGCGTTAAATATGTAACGATTGTCACAGTGCACAAAAGCATGGTGTTCGTACGAGGTACGGAGTCCGGCGTCAAGGGGTTGAACAGCATTTAATTTTTAATTTGAAAATTATTCGTGCTAATTTGTACAATTCTAATTTCTCTCGCGCACACAATTTTCATTAGCATTAATAATTAATTTTCTCTCTCTTTCCTTTCAGACCGACCGAACCTCACCCTTCCGTGAAATTCTTCCCGAATCCCTGGACGTTGCCGACCAGCTTCGGTGAGTTTCAATTCATAAATTATATGCTCGTTAACCCCTTGTCTTACGATTTCTTCAATATCCATACATGTTAACAATAGCTATTCGCTGCTTTGACACTCTGTCAAACGCAGAGTATCGAAATATTACACGTATTTTGTGTTCATTAATTTTCAATCTTGTAAACTGCAATTACAGTTAACACGTTGCCGCACACTTTTAATTTGACGATCGTGCTTAGAAACACATTTTCTTTTTCAATCAATAGTATTACTCAATAATTAACGCTGACTCTGTCGAATGAACAGATTTTATCCTATACTTTCGACTTATTTTTTCACGAAAAAATATCCTCTTGTACCATCGGTTTCGTGACACCTATAATCGCGTACTTAAGAACCATTATAGTTCGCCACTGTAAAAGGCCACCGCGCGTACCATTCGAATGTACAGTGTATCATGTGGTACGCGGGAGGTAAACTGATTTTATATCAAATTACGGGTAACAACGATCCACTCTCGCTGTCGTACGTGAAAAATTACCTGGATTGTGCTCAGAAACATCGAACACGTAGCGTCCATTCCTGTGGGATTCGAGGGGCTTATTGAATCTTTCAATGCATTCGTCTGTTACTCGTATCTGTCTCTAACAGTCTCTTCTCTTCGTATCCTGTTACCTTTTTATATTGATTATCCGTTTCAGTGAAATCCCGTACGTGGAAGAATTTAATAAACCACTCTAGCCATTGATCGAAAATTATGAGATATTTTATTTTATTTTTATCTTCTTTCGTTCTATCATTCCATCCAACGATCTCTGTTCCCATCGAGGGATGGGAACAGAGGAAATATTTGTGGCTCGGAGTTGCATGAATTTGCAGATTTCCGGTTGAAAATAGGGAAAAATAGGGTATTAAGCGTGCGCTGCTTCTCGATTGTAATTTTACGGACATGTGCGTGCTAAAGCAGATCGTCAAAGGGTGATCTTAATACCAAAGCGAGGCTTTTCACTAAAAAGCCGCTTATTTACCGAACCATTCGAAAGGAGTTTACCACATGGTGTAGATATGGCGTTTGTATGCGTTGCGAACGCCTCACAATAGCGTCACGAGAATCAGAAATAGAACTGCCATTCGCATACAGCTATTTTGTATTCCTTTTGAAATTGTGCGCGACCATAGAAGCAAGTATTCGTGCTTCGGTATAAAAGAAATTTTTTAAAGAGTAACGTACAGCCGGGAGAGCCTAAAATTGTACCCATCTTTGAGGTCCTTCTCTGACGAACGTAAAAGCGAATCGAAAGTAATCTTTTTACGATCGAACGGATCATACTTCGAGCTAACAAGCGCGCACGTTGTGTTGGAAAATATCTAAGCATGAATCTAAACGGTGACGATTTTGTTCGATTCTTAAAATAATAAATTAATTGATATAAAACGTATCTTTCTCGAATAAAACTTAGATTCTTAGATGTAAGAAACTTCCTACAGAAATTTATTAGGTTGTGATATTTTATTTTCATACACACAAGGTTTTCTAAAAACAGTGCAAATTTATTTAAGGAATAATTGTTGGGGAAATTTAAAGAATGTTTTTGCTTAACAAAACTGTCGAATTTAATTTAGGTAATAAGATATTAACGAAAAACGTTGGTCAATCTCAGAACGGGTGTAATTCCAGCGGTAGTGTTGGCTACGCGTTGCGGTTAGGAGCAAACAAGTCAGTATGTATCGGACCAAGAGTTGTTCGATGTTGATCAATGTTTTTAGATTTCTTATTTGTAATAGAAGAAATCTCTGAATCTTAGAGAAGAGGGGAACATCTTAGTACAGTAGACTCCTGTAGAATGCGACGAAAAAATTGCGACTGGTACTCGTACAGCGCGATAAATAGTCCTATATTACGCGTAAGATAAAATTAACATTTTCGCATAGTTTCCGATTTTTTTATTAGAAAAACAAAGGTCCTTCTCTGACGAACGTAAAAGCGAATCGAAAGTAATCTTTTTACGATCGAACGGATCATACTTCGAGCTAACAAGCGCGCACGTTGTGTTGGAAAATATCTAAGCATGAATCTAAACGGTGACGATTTTGTTCGATTCTTAAAATAATAAATTAATTGATATAAAACGTAGCTTTCTCGAATAAAACTTAGATTCTTAGATGTAAGAAACTTCCTGCAGAAATTTATTAGGTTGGTGCAGTCCAATTTTTACTGTATGTAAATTTTTGTGTTCCTGTTTCCGCTATATGCTTGTTCATGAGAAAATCTTTTACGAAGCCCGATTATTTATTGCCAGAGTCATATTATGTTCAAAACACTTTTTCCCAAATTATGCATCTTGGCTATGCATTCAAGATTTATTCCAAGTATAAATTTTGCGGACATTCGTGTAGTTTTCTTCCAACAAAGCGTTTGGGGATAATACTGTGATAAGAGTGCAGCGTTGATTTGCAAACTTCCGTTCTAGAAATTTCTCTCTACGTCAATTTAGTAAAAATGAAACGTCTGTGGATAACGATGGAAAAAAATTCGCTAAGATTTAATATTAATTATTCCATGGTATTACATCGCTATTTTGTAAATTGGAAAGGTCAACGAACGATATAAAGTTACTGTCATTTACTAAGAAAATCCGACGTTTCATATGCACCAATCTAATAGATAATCGTTACCGTAAAAAATTCTAAAATCTGCACACGATAAAAAAAAAAGGAAAAAAAAATAGAGTAACGTTGGAATTAAGAGATTTTTGGTTTGGAACGAGCCACGATTTGTTTTCCCACGTGTCGGTTTTACGCGAAACCACGACGTAGCCACGCGCATCTCGATTTCCCTGATGTGAATCACGTCTGCGTCAGAAAATGTCGCAACGTGATCTGAAGCACCATTAATGTAATGTAGTTAAACGTGCTTTCCATCGGTTCAAACGCGTTATTCGTTGGCGTGGAAAGCCACCGTGCGACCGTTTTCCCTTCCCTTTCATCCACCTGATTCATTCGTAGTCGCGGCACGACCGCGATTTTAAAGCAAACTTGAGCCACGCGTCGGTGAACCAGTGATATTTTGAATTTAGATACAATCGATAATTTGTATCATTGGCGGCATGCCAATGGACATAATTTATAGCACGGTCGTGACTCGGAGCGGACCGAGCAGCGCGTTGTTTAATGAAATTATTGATTTATTTACGCTGGCACTGTTAACGCGCGATTAATTTCACCGACTCGATTCGTCGAATTTATGCAGATACGCAGGATTTCGGTAAGAAGATTTGGGTTACGCCAAAATATCTTCGTGTTCAGCTTCTCTTTGAGCGATTGTTACAGACATTCGGTTAATAATGGCTACGCGTTCTGGTATTTTCATTTTTGTTTAACGATAGGTATGTGGCTGGTTAAAAATTGGGGATAGGTTGTTTGAAGCGCAGATTAGAATATTGCATAATTTTTTTTTTTTTATTTAACCCTTTATGGGACCGTGTGACTTAAAAGTTGCAAACTGATGTATCTATATTATAGAAAATTCATTTTGTTTAGTTATCACTGCACTATTAAATTTGATTACTACAGTCAACTCTCCTATAACGCGATGAGTGCGTACCGCGTTATATGGAAACCGCGCTATAAGAAACTCGGATTTAACCGTACAAACCAGGCTAATTCGTAGCGCGTTGTATGGAAACTGCGCTATAAGAAACTCAGAATTAGTACAAATCACACTATTCGTACCGCGTTATATGGAGACCAAAAAATACAAAAGACAAGATTAAATTATAAATTATTTTTATCGAATTGAAGAGTTCGTATAAGGAAATGATAAAAAAAATGAAACAAAAAGTAAACAAAAGAACTGTTTTCCAACAAAAACAAGAAAGACTTTTGTAAAATCTTTTAACACTCATCCTCGCTGTCAAGCTCCGCGTTATATGGAAATCCCGTTCTCAGAGTGCCGCGTTATAGGAGGGCTATCGCAATTTCAGATCGACATTATACGGAAACCGCGTTCTGAAAGTATCGCGTTATAGGAGGGTTGACTGTATATTACTGTAGTGACACCACGATCCATCTACGGTAATTATTGGTTAAAACATTTTCAAATCAAAGTGAAAAACTGTAATCAATTGTAATTTTTTCTCCAATAACCAGACAAAATTCGAGCTATAGAGGGTTAAGCTTGTTACAATTTTAGGGTGTTTCTCGTAAAAATGACCTAATCATGTCTTACTTCTTTTTCTCAATTTTTTAATTTTAACATGAATATTTAATATAATATAATTTATATAACATAAATATTTAATATAATTAATATAATTTTAATTGTACAGTACAAATGTATTCGGACAAATGTTTCTGAATATAATTAAATGATTCAGTGTATTAACGTTAACTCGATTAAAATGGTTGTAGAGCGTTAAATATACAAATTTCAATATAAAATATATATTTTAAAATGGTAAAGAAATATATGAGTGACGTAAGTACGTGACGTTACCATGACAACAAACAAACAGAAAAACGTGGGTGTCCGAATTCGTTTGTCCGGTACACTATGTTAAACCTTTTCTTCTGTTAAAATCGGGAAAAATCGTTTAAAAAAAATGGGAGCATTATTGAGGAAAATAAACTTCAAAGACCGTAATCAAAATTGCATAAAAATCATTTCGTACCGTAGACAATAGAATCGGAACTCGAACTATTTGATCGTGCACGTTTGATCCTAGTTTTAACGAGCACGATTTTTTTTTTGTAAACGTCGTAGTATCGTGAAAAGCGCCAACTTTTCATTGAAACGAATATTCCACGTGGAAAATGCTGTTTGTTTTGCCGTGAAATACTACAAATAGGGAAATTTATTTTTAATTAACACGAGCGGAAAGTTAGAAAAATATAAAAATTATACATGTCGATAGAAACGCCTGTGAACGCGTATAAAAATAAAAAAAAAAAATATCTTTGATGTTTCATATTTTCGTGTCGCAATTTTTAATTAAGATTCCGAAAGTTTCGGTAAACCGTGACACGTGGACGAGTTAGAAATGTCAATTAATGCACCGTGGCATCAACTACAGCGGAATGTAGAATATTAAAATCAAAAAATGTCAAACATTTAATAAAGCGGTGCTAATCCCAAAGATTCTTACTTCCATATTGGCAATCAATATTGATGCGTTAACTATACAGACACGTGAATGTAAAAAATTAGAAAAATATTCGATACGCGTGTTTTATACACTGTTGTTCGAAAAAATACAGATTAATTGGTATTTAAGTCGAGATGATTCAATTTTTTGGTATCGATCACCGTTCGTTTCTATATTTAATTAAATATATAAAGTGGTTCATAATTGGCAGTCCAAATCAGGTATAGGAAAATTCTATGGGAAAAGATAAGTCGAAAAAAAGGAGTACAATTTTTTCATGCTTCGTTTTTAAGAAAATCAACTGCAAAATTTTATCTAGCAGTGTATGTTTAAATAAGACTCAACTTTTCATATCTCGTAGTGGATATTTCTGCTTGTGATCTGACTCCTGTATAATGCGACGAAAAAATTGCGACTGGTACTCGTACAGTTTTCACATAGTTTCCGACTTTTTGTTTAGAAAAGCAAACGTTATACTACTATATTACTTAACTGTTATTTATATATGAACAGTGAAGCTGACAGTTAAAAAGAAGTAACGGTTTATGCAAAAAATATAATAATATAGATACATACACATTTAAAGGTATAAGAGAAAAATGTTTGAACTTGCATAAATTGGTCTCTTCTATTACGAAAACAGTATTACGTAGGAAAAACAGGTTAAGAATTATTATTTTAAAACGTTCTTCTATAATAATTACGATGGTATATTTTGCACTTGTTTGTCTTTCCTGCTGCATATCTCCTCTTCGTAATTTTAAAATGTTCTTCTATAATAACGACGATGGTATATTTTACACTAGTTTGTCTTTCCTTCTGTATACTTCATCTTCATTATTTTAAAATGTTCTATAATAATTACGATGGTATATTTTACACTAGTTTGTCTTTCCTGTTGTATACTTTATCTTCATTACTTTAAAATATTCTTCTATAGTAATTACTATAGTATATTTTACACTTGTTTGTCTTTCCTGTTCTATATCTCGTCTTCATAATTTTAAAACGTTCTTCTATAATAATTACGATGGTATATTTTACACTTGTTTGTCTTTCCTGTTGTATACCTCGTCTTCATAATTTTAAAACGTTCTATAATAATTACGATGGTATATTTTACACTTGTTTGTCTTTCCTATTGCGCATCTCGTCTTCATAGTTTAGTACTTTATTGGTCTGATTGAAAGTTCGCAATAGGAAATACACGGGAGTGATGGGAAGCAGGAAATCGCAACCGCAAATAAATTTACACCTTGAGAATTGGTGGAGAATCGGTGTTGGTTGCACAGACAGCGGTTTGCGGTTTAACAGGGTTAAGAATACGTGGGTGTTCTGTGTCAGTGGTAGGAACATGAGGTCGTGATCTCGGCACTTGAGCGTCGTTCGAAACTGCCGTCCAACTTTCCGGTTATTTCTAATTGCATTAACGTAAAAAGGATCGGATTAAGGACGGACGTATTTCGTGTTTTATGGAAGAATCGTTAACCGGTTATCACCGTGAAAACTTCCGGATCGTTTCGAATGAAAATCATAAAATTACTATCGCTACTTTCGAGGGACGTTAAAAGTATGCCGAGATTCTTCGAAATACGATATATTTGAAGAATCCTAATTTTAATAGAGTTTCGGAATACTTAAAATATTGCAAAAAAATAAAAGTTTGATCATTTTTTATTTCGCAGATTTATAAAGATTATTTTTTTTTAATTTCTTGATCGTATTTCTATTATTTGTTTTGATTCCATTTTAAATAGATATTAATCTTTTCGGTGTAAAATGGAGTTGAAAAAGGAAAAATTCAATAAACTGTTCTTTTTGTTCTAATTAGATTTGGGAACTTTGAAATATCTAAATAATTTTTTTTTTAATTCCTTGATCATACTTCTATTATTTGTTTTGATTCCATTTTAATCGAATATTAATCTGTTCGGTGTAAAACGGTGTTGAAAAAGAAAAAATTCAATAAATTGTTGTTTTTGTTGTAATTAGATTTGTGAACGTTAAAATATCTAAATAATTATTTTTTTAAATTCCTTCATCGCACTTCTATCATTTCTATTTATTTCACTTTAATTAAATATTAAATTTTTTAGTAGAAAATAAAATTAGAAAAGGGAAAAATTCAATAAATTCTGTTTTATAATTAAATGTAATTAAATTTTACAATTAAATCTGTGAAAGTTAAAATATCAAAATAATAGTCTTTCAGATTCCTTGATCGCACGACTATCATTGCATTTTATTTCACGTTAATTAAATATTAACCTTTTTCGTACAAAGTAGAGTTAAAAAAAGAAAAAAAATTCAATAAACTGTTCTTTTTGTTGCAATTAAATCCGTGAGCTTCAAAATTTTCAAATAATTATTTTTTAAATCCCGTGATCATACTTTAACAATTCTTTTTCATTTCCTATCAATTAAATACTCATTTTTCAGCGCAAAATAGAATTCAAAAACGGAACAATTCAATTATCCTCGTAAACTGTTTTTCACCAAAATTAATATTTCTCTGCGCAAAATATAATTTTAACATGATACCATTGTCGGACATCAAATAGTACTTCTCAGAAGATTCCGTGGATCGTGATCATTAGTTCAGACTGCATAGAGTTTCGCAGAATCGGGACGCAACAAGGCTTTGCACGCTTCTGTGCTATACGAAATTAATGATAACAACAACTAAGTGGCTCTTTGACTTAGCTTCGACTTAAGGAGAATTCTGCGAAGTGCAACTACTTTGCGATCCTCGCAATACGTCTCTATCTGTAATTTACATTTTACACATCTACAAATATATATTTGTCTCTGTGTAAACTAATAAATTTCTAAACAGAACAATGCACATATAAAAACCAACACAATTTATATTTCTCGAAAAAAAAGAAAAGAAAGAAGTAAAAAAATATTTTCTAACAGACTTGCGGTACTTTTTTATTAGCCCTCGTTTCATTTCATTTTTTCCCGTTTCTCTTTCTTTTTTCCTTCTTTTTTTTCTTTTTCTTCTTTTTTTCCGTGAAATTAAACGTAGACTGCAGCAGAGAAAGTATAAAATTTTCAGAAAGCACGAGGTATTGTTTTGAAGGGCCAAATGGTTTCAATTAATGAGAGGGACGGTAGAAAATTTTTCTCTCATACATATTAATAGCCGCGATGTAAAAGGCTTTACAGTGTGTTAGATTTGAAATGCAACAGAGTAATCAAAGAGTTCTGATAGCGGTGTATATTATTCATGAGACTGGCGAAAATGTATGCAAAATTATACACGTTTATCACAGTACTCGTGTGGAAAACGAAAGCGCAAAAGGAAAAGTTTTCCAAGGGATGAATATTGATTTAGCTTAAATACAGAATTGAAATAAACGTCGTGATTAAACCGAAATTTATTTTCCGTATTAACACAGTTACTTCGGTAATATTTTAACATCATTTTTACTTTTTTCTCATTTTATTCAAAGGCACAGGAAACATTTTCCTGACTCCGCTCAATTATTTTATAACGTGTCGTTCTAAGAGACTCCATCGGTATTAATTACACCGATCGCTACAATTAAATTCATTTATGCCTGTAATACCTTTTAATTTGATTAATTAGTAATATTAACTTTGCTCGGAATTTATCACGATTCCACGATAATTTAACCTTCTCCGCGTTCGTGCATCGATCTCAAAAATCGTATCGTATACGCTACCGCTCATAAGTATCCGGACACTGATAGAAATAATTGTATTCGATGATGATAAAAGGTAGAAGTCTCCGTTGATAAAAATGAGGTAATATTTTAAGTTTAAGTCGAAGCAATATTTTCAGTCGCTCGAGAAATATAATTGACCCTTTGCACTCCGAGTCACGATCGGTATTTTACCCCAACTGGTTCGTTTTTAATAAGCTACTTTCAAAATCTGTATCGAACTTCCCTTAATTTTCATACTTTTATATTTACTAATATACACTACCGCTCATAAGTAGCCGGACACTGATGAATTTGTCATCTTGATCAATTTCTATTGATTTCAATGCCTAAATGTTACTGCAACATGTAAATTAACGACAATTTAACGACTGGAAGTAATATTTGCTACCTTCTTAAGCAATCGACGCATTGTGAATTGAAATTATGTATTAATAAAAATTTTCCAATGATATATTAAAATTGAATACGCGGTTCGTAAAAGGACACTGCTCGAATCAACCATGGTAGAAGAACGTCATTATTTAATTCATGGGTTAGCAATTAACTCTTTGCACTCGTAAACTTTTTCAAGTTTCAAAGGACTATTGTAAGAACTTAGTGTCCTTTTAAAAAGAAAAATAGAAAATTATAAATGTTTACGATTTCTTATTGATTTGGTTAATTTACATTTATTTTAAAATAAAGGAAATGTTTGAATCGACGAAAATATAGAGTTTAATTAAAAATATAATCTACGAAGAAAATTATACACGTCGCCATAGCGGCACCAGCCGAGTGCAAAGGGTTAAATAACCCAAATATAAAGAATTTTTTAAATAACGAAACAGTTCCATAAAGTTCGATACTCATAGACTTTAATGTAATTTTTATTGGATATTAGCTGAGTAATTTGTTCACAATATTCAATTTTATCCACGACGGCTATATCCGTGATGCGTGAAACTTTGTTACAATTTAATATTTAAATTGTAATTTTGGCGAAAACTAAATTATATTGGTAAATTTTAATATTTTTAAAATGTTTCGAAGTCAAGACGAAATAAAACAAACAAATAAAAATTATAAATAATTTGAGTTAGATTCATAACTTCCTGAAAGCTATCTGTACCCGTCATCGCTTGATTATCGAGACACAAAGTTGGTGCGCGCTTTGCAAAGAGATCGCCACATTTAACTAGTTAAATAACAGAATCATAAATTACATTCTGTCAAAAATAAACAAGTGTCCGGATACTTTTGAGCGATAGCGTAGTTGAACGAATCATTGCACATAACGCAGCCAGTATTTTCGTTTCACAACGATTTTCATCGAGAAAATTTCATTTTTCCAGCATATCGTTCTTTCTTCGGTGATTAACTTCTTCTTCGTACCTTTTCATCACATCGCTTAGGACGGAATTTAGGTTTCTCTCGTGAATGTTCTCTGCTGCCTTTACAGCTGAAGGCAGATCGCAAGAAACAACCATTGTTCCGATAATGGACCATGCAAAAAGAGACAACTAAGTCAGAAAGTAAGAAAACTTGACGAAACTTTTTGAACAGTGTCGAAATGGGTATTGTCAGAAGGAAGGAACGTTTCCGGAGTACATCTCGCTTCTTATCAGATATCTTGGTACTGATATTAATCGCGAAATGGAGGCCGTAAAACAGTTAACATTCTTGGTTTAACTCACATCTGTTCCCTATTTTATCAACTTAATTTGTCTTTTGGTATCAAATTGTCATAGTTACAGAAAATTTGTACAATCAGAAGATAAGTAATTAAATTTAGTTTCTTTCACTTGGGTTTGACTCTTTGTGGACGAGTACTCCGTACAATTTTTTCTGTATGAGACGAGTTTGTATATTAACCCTTTGCGGACGAGCACTCTTTCGACTCTGATTCGTGGCGAGTGGAGGATAATTTCTATATGGAACGAGATTATAAATTAAGTATCTAAACAATTAGGCAGAAAATAAAATAGAAAATAGACAAATTGTCGATGAAACTTCGCATTGGCGTTTCCTATTCGTTTCTCGCTGTAGAGGCGACAATTCAAGTTAAGAATCAAATTATTGGGTTGTTCGGAAAGTAATTTCGTTTTTTTTTGTGAAAATGAAAGACAATTTTCATATAATGAACAAATGTTTTATTAAATTATATATTGGCCATTCTGGTCCAGTACCTTTCGCCATCTTTCGAGTTGTTATTCGCCGGTTTGCATCAACTAATACCTTTAACTTGTTTTTATCAGCTTCAACCGGCCTTTCAGAACGTGGTGCATCTTCGACATCAAAATTTGCGGATCGAAATTTTGCAAACCAGTTCTGGCACTGGCGTACCGTCAACACATCTTCTCCATACACATCGGTATATTTCTTTCTGGCTTGAACAGCATTTTTACTTTTTCTATAGTAAAAAAGTAAAATATGACGGAAATGCTGCTTATTGCTCTCCATATTTAAAAGGGCACCAACCAGAAACCACCGTCTAGAATCAAATGACGACGTGTTTTGTATTTCAGATCTTGAAAAGATAAAAATAGCAAACGACGATGCACGAAAGGTTACTTTTAAAAAGTCATCTGTTCGGTTCAAGCTTTAAATTAAGAGCTATGTTTAGAATACAATTTATTTTCCATAGTGTATAAGTACGAATTTATTCGATCGTAAGCTTTAGAAAAACAAGGTCCTA
>SMSQ01021654.1:394216-481471 GCA_019453375.1 Ctenoplectra terminalis | reverse complement strand
AACTCATTCGTGACTGAATAATTATTTGAATATTTATTTTGGATACGCTAAAATATGTATATACGTCGTTAATTGCTAAAACACGGTTACAAGTTATCCACGCCAAAATAATACAACTAACTGCACAATTTTATTTCATTCCCACCCCATGACACATTCATAAAACGTTCAATTTGTACGGGTTCGATCGTTCGCAACTCGAAGAAGCCTGACGGCCCTTTTCCGGCCTTTAACGCATCCTGGCGAACCCCCATAAAGAAACGCCTCCCCTGGCAACGCGATTCTTCCTTATTCCGTAGACTAGATGATCCGTGACCGTTGGCGCGGCCATCAAAGGCCAGTTGTCCACGGCAGTGCCCTACAATTTTAATTTGCCCGAGCGACTTTGACTCTCTTTCTAGCGGAACGAGCAGAAGGAACCTCTCGGATTTCAATTTCGCCACGAAGAATCCCCCTCGACTACGGCCGGGTATAGAAATGCGGGACAAGAGGGACTTCTCGAGTGCACTCAAAGTTGAAGGACGCTCAGGATCAATATTTATAATCTCGATTCTAGACGACCAAGGGTCTGCAGGATCCGTGTCTGAGACTGCCAAACGAGATTCACCGTCGCCGTTTCCTCGGTCACGTTTAATACCCTGCATCCATCCACCGGTCAAATATTATTTCGAAAAATTATTTACACCACGACAAGCAATTTTGTGGCTCATAAACATCTGTCTGGCTCGAAAGAAACGATTAATTACCGACTTACCAGAGAAGTCGTACTAAGTTGGTATTTTAACTTCGTTGGTGATCTTTCTGAGAATCTTTCTGATGTTTAGAGAATTAAGTAACGGAGGAATGTATATATGAAAAATGTTTCGTTAAAATTGATAAACTAAACTCACTGTAAATTAAGGTCTGACTAATTTTTCCGTTTTTCCGTACCATTGCTTTGTTATGTTGATAAAAGTGACGTTACGACTTATTAACACCAATTCGAATTGTCTCGAAACTCTGTTTTTCACGAAGCAAACACGTCTCGTTAGCGAAATTGCATCAAGAGGTGAGACGAGGGAGCGTCAGGAATCAGCGTCTCCACAAGCGGGTTCGTCCTTTGTGCAATTCAACGGTAGCCGATTGTCGAGTAAGACGTTCCAGCCACCGGTGGATTGCAATCAGTATGTTGGACGGCTTGTGGTTCCAGCGACCACGTTGATGCACGTGTATAGACGTACGCGTATATATGCGCGCACGCCACGTTGAAAAGAACGTAAAAGGACAAGGCTGGTGGTTGAGTGACTCTTTGAAGTTTCTGAAAGCTGTGCGGTTACGCTCGATGTACCCGGACTTTCATGTGGCGCGAGGTGAAAGGTGCATAAAAAGTAAAGTGAAAAAGCATCTCCTTAGAATAGACAATTTGCTGTCCTGTTATAATTTTGGCATGCATCGAAGGCAAAGGCCATTTTGAAGAGATATTTCTTGGAAGTTAATTTTTTATTTTCCTTTAAAAGGTTTGCTAGAAATCTGTTGAAATGAATTTTGTTAACTCTCAATGAATAGTTATTGATATTTTCGATGTAATATGAAAACATTTTACACGCTTTGAATCGTAAGATCTTATCTTACATCGCGTTCGGGGCGTAATGGCTTAATTCATTATTTACCAAGATTCTAACTATACGTGTCATTATTAACATCGTGAATTTGTTAATGAATTTGCTAAACTATTTTACCCCGATATCAACGAACAAGAAAAAAATTAAAATGACAATGCATTATTTCGGTACTTTTTTCAAGTAAAATTCCAAGCCACTCGACTTCTTCTTGTTAAACGTATTAGTATCATGGAGAGAGACAATTAAGATCTTTTGAAAACGAAACGGAGTTTTAATACAATGCCGAGATTTTACCTCCGGAGTGCTGAGTCGCGTCATTATCGAGTCCCTTCACAAGGAATTCCTTACGAGCTTCGTAAGACCACCCGAGAAAGGTCTCGGATTTCGAGCAAACAAAAACTTTGTTGTAAGGATTTTGAAGCACATGATGTCGTTAAACGACGTTCCCGTTGCTGTGTTCGAAAACGAAGGGTCGTCTTTCCTTGAAATCACAACGGCGTAGCTTTCCTAATAATGATTCAAGGGTGTGGTCGAACCTCAAGAAACGAGGGTTCCTTTCGTAATCTGCCTTTCGCCAGATAAGTATATGCCGCCTTAAGAATTATGCTGACGCGTTCAAATGCAAATACTTGCTGAGCTACGTTGCCACGTACGATATTTTTAACCGATAAGTACGATAAGACGAATGTGATACAAAGTTTAATTTTAGATTCTGAACAAAATATATTTTCGTATTTATCTATTTTTTTTCTTTTATCGCTTTTCTTTAAGCAAAAAAAAAAAAAAACGAGAAATTAAGCTGTTGTAAATATTCGATAGAACACCATAGTACCCTTAAAATAATTAACACGAGAAACCAAGTATTACAAGCGCATAGAAATATTAACAAATCTACCCCTTTACCATCCCAATACGACAATACAGATGTAACTCTACTTCTAACAATGTTCTTTTAGTTACCTCGACAAATTGTCACGGAACAACAAAATGTACCAAAAGGTCCTCGCCCTGTTCGCTCGCTTCGAATCTCCATATTCAATATCAAACATAAAGCCTCCCACAGAGGTGAACGAAAAGCTTGTCCTCGCCCGAGGATAAATCATTACCGAAGTTGGCATTGCTCTACGGAACAGGTGAGAAACAGTTTCTGTCTTCGGTTAGGAACGATTGTTCTAGCTATGAGTATCCCGAAAATGGCGAGGATCGATCAGGACCCATGGTGACGGGACCGCTTCGGCAAGTTCGCGGTAAGGCTGTTAGTGAAATTTTCACGGCGTGGCTAATGTCGTCGCCGGGACGGAGGGGCTCTTACACTGTCAAAGGCCCACGGCATTTTCAGTTTTCAGCCACGCGCGACGACGTGATAATCGAGTGTGCTACGCTTTTAGCCATAATGGGCAGGTACACGCGCCGCCAGCAGCGCTGCAAAGAGAGCGACTCTCGAGTGTGGGAAGGGTGCAACCGGTGCGAGGAACAAAGATATCGTGACGAACATGGCACACGAAGAAGAGAGAAGGGTGGTGTACAAGTGCGCGGTAACCGAGTTATATAGTTACTTGGTAGATTGCGTTCACAGCTTTGGTGACGCGATTTTATGACGATCCAACGAGGCAAGCGTCGTCTTCGATGAGGACTCGAGCGTTCGGTTTGGGGTAGTTTGCACTTGAGCCGTGCGAATCGAAGGGGTGGCATAGGTTTTGCGCGGAGTGCGATGTGAATGAAGGAATTAGATTTCGAGTGGAATTAATCGTTCTTGGTTGCTTTTAGCGGATGACAATACTTTTTTTTTTATATTCGATATATTATATCGAGTTTCCAATAGTAGTATTGCGAAATTTAATTTTACCGATCAGGATATGTCAATGATAATTATGCGAAGTCAGTTACGAGAGCCGGAGTACTTACGTGTATTATATTCCATGGTTTTAATTAAAATAACTTCAAAAGGAAATTCTGAATAATGTGTAAAGAGACAAATTAAATTTTCAAGATGAACGTGTTATACAGTGGACCTTAGTATTATTAACATCGTATTAATATTTTAGTAGCGTTACTCTTCAGTATTGACGGTAATTATGTTTTTATAATTGGAGATATCTTGGTACTTCCAATTTGTAGACGAATATGCACTTTTTGCTAACAGTTCCTGTTTACTTTTAATCTTTAAAAATTTAGTATCTGTATTTAACTATTGTACAACAGTGCGAAAATAGATTTTAATCATAAATATGACGGTAAGCATGTAACCCCATCTGGTTTACGCCGAAAATCAAGTTAATTCGCTAGCGCTTCGCCAAATTTTAACATTTCGTAGAATCGTTTACAATTATTTCGTTGCGTAATCCACGCAATACGTTGGCGATTATTAAAATATCCCATTGTTATGTAGCTATAAACAGTTACTATAATCTGGGAAAATTGAGAAACACGATACCATTGAAGGGGCAAGGAACACGTATTTATCCACGTCGTTCCAAACTTTACAATCCATTTATATAATGAACATTCCCGATTTAATGGTTCGTAGCCGCATTTTCGTTATTAAAAGCTGATGAGATGATAAACCATTAATTTCAATTACAGAAAGTTCCGTGGTTATTTGTTTGGAAACATCTGTCGTAGCCTTCGCTTCCAAAAAGACTAATCCGCGGTTAGACGTCTCTGAACAGCTGCTCCGGACACGAAATAGACTTTCCTGCTATTGAAAACGCACCCGAACTTGCAATCGTTAATTTCCACTCTATCATCGGACCAATTACGACCGCTGCACGCTCTGGTCAGCCGGTTGGCATGAAGTTGTTTAAACGAGTCACTCGATGTTTTGCCGACAAGTGTTGCCGAATCGGAGGATACAAAATGGAGTGTCAAAAAAAGCAATTTTCCAATTTAAAAAGTTTAAAAGTAACGAAACAGAAATAATTGAAAATATGTAGGTACTATCTATTCCTGTTTCAGCTCTTGCGTTAATTCGATTTTAAAATATTTTATCATTATTTGCACCGCGTGATAATTTGTTTTGNGTGATAATCGAGTGTGCTACGCTTTTAGCCATAATGGGCAGGTACACGCGCCGCCAGCAGCGCTGCAAAGAGAGCGACTCTCGAGTGTGGGAAGGGTGCAACCGGTGCGAGGAACAAAGATATCGTGACGAACATGGCACACGAAGAAGAGAGAAGGGTGGTGTACAAGTGCGCGGTAACCGAGTTATATAGTTACTTGGTAGATTGCGTTCACAGCTTTGGTGACGCGATTTTATGACGATCCAACGAGGCAAGCGTCGTCTTCGATGAGGACTCGAGCGTTCGGTTTGGGGTAGTTTGCACTTGAGCCGTGCGAATCGAAGGGGTGGCATAGGTTTTGCGCGGAGTGCGATGTGAATGAAGGAATTAGATTTCGAGTGGAATTAATCGTTCTTGGTTGCTTTTAGCGGATGACAATACTTTTTTTTTTATATTCGATATATTATATCGAGTTTCCAATAGTAGTATTGCGAAATTTAATTTTACCGATCAGGATATGTCAATGATAATTATGCGAAGTCAGTTACGAGAGCCGGAGTAGTTACGTGTATTATATTCCATGGTTTTAATTAAAATAACTTCAAAAGGAAATTCTGAATAATGTGTAAAGAGACAAATGAAATTTTCAAGATGAACGTGTTATACAGTGGACCTTAGTATTATTAACATCGTATTAATATTTTAGTAGCGTTACTCTTCAGTATTGACGGTAATTATGTTTTTATAATTGGAGATATCTTGGTACTTCCAATTTGTAGACGAATATGCACTTTTTGCTAACAGTTCCTGTTTACTTTTAATCTTTAAAAATTTAGTATCTGTATTTAACTATTGTACAACAGTGCGAAAATAGATTTTAATCATAAATATGACGGTAAGCATGTAACCCCATCTGGTTTACGCCGAAAATCAAGTTAATTCGCTAGCGCTTCGCCAAATTTTAACATTTCGTAGAATCGTTTACAATTATTTCGTTGCGTAATCCACGCAATACGTTGGCGATTATTAAAATATCCCATTGTTATGTAGCTATAAACAGTTACTATAATCTGGGAAAATTGAGAAACACGATACCATTGAAGGGGCAAGGAACACGTATTTATCCACGTCGTTCCAAACTTTACAATCCATTTATATAATGAACATTCCCGATTTAATGGTTCGTAGCCGCATTTTCGTTATTAAAAGCTGATGAGATGATAAACCATTAATTTCAATTACAGAAAGTTCCGTGGTTATTTGTTTGGAAACATCTGTCGTAGCCTTCGCTTCCAAAAAGACTAATCCGCGGTTAGACGTCTCTGAACAGCTGCTCCGGACACGAAATAGACTTTCCTGCTATTGAAAACGCACCCGAACTTGCAATCGTTAATTTCCACTCTATCATCGGACCAATTACGACCGCTGCACGCTCTGGTCAGCCGGTTGGCATGAAGTTGTTTAAACGAGTCACTCGATGTTTTGCCGACAAGTGTTGCCGAATCGGAGGATACAAAATGGAGTGTCAAAAAAAGCAATTTTCCAATTTAAAAAGTTTAAAAGTAACGAAACAGAAATAATTGAAAATATGTAGGTACTATCTATTCCTGTTTCAGCTCTTGCGTTAATTCGATTTTAAAATATTTTATCATTATTTGCACCGCGTGATAATTTGTTTTGAAAGACACAGAGATACATAAAAATCGGATCCAATAATTAAAAAATTTTTGCACATTATAATAAATAACCGATAAGATAAAAAGTGGATAATAGGAAAGATTAATGTACGGACGATCTTTTCACTTCCTACTGAGCGGAGGCGCTTAAGAATATATCGGTAAGGAAAATAATTATACTCGCAATTTTTTCGATCTCCAGAGAATTTCCGACTGATTAAGCAGGAAGAAGTGCAGCCAAGAAAGGAGAAACTCGAGCAGCATATTTTATTAACGAGTAATTAAAGAATTTAATATCAAGAATCGTCGACGACCGATCGAAGAAGATCGTAATCGAATTTCCGTCCTTCGAGTGCTTCTCTCTGCCGGGGAAACGAGCAACAACATTACAATACGCAAATAGTCGCGTATAATTGCCAATAACCGATGAACAACGTTTTTTAACAGAAAAATATTACAATACCTCTTCGTAATCGAATCGTTCGATGTTGGAGAATCAATCGACGGCCACGAAATGCATTTCGAGCACCAAGTAACAATTGAATTTAGAACTTACCGGAAACTCTCGTCCGTTCTATTTCCTCTTCTTGTTTGTCTCCGCTTATTAAATTCTCTTAAATTATTCTCGAATCGCGACCATCGATGGCCCGGTCGATTCGAAAGGTTCATACACGCAAGTACTTAGTCCCTTTGTTTTCACACTCTGCGTTTCTTTTTTTTTCTCTCTTTTTTTTCTCTTTACGTTTTCATCGATTGCCAGTCGTCTCTTTTTTCTTTTTTTAACAAGGCTGATTGCACCGAGAATATAATTCGATAAGTTCGACGCACGGTCTCAGCAGATGCGGTAATCCTAGCTCGTAGCTTAATGAAAACCTATTATTGTCTTCTTGTTCTTGTTCTTCGAGCCAACGGGTTAATCCAACGACGTCCGAAATTGCGCGCTTACATTATACGATAAAAACACACGGGACAGGAAAAAAAGAAGAGACAGAAAAAAGAGAAGAGGATATGGCAAATGATGATGGACGACGCTCATTGAGTGGCTCGCTGAGAGCGAATTTTTAGCCACCCGTCCGGGTATTTCGAAAGTCCTGAAGCCCTGCAAGGATAATAGGAACTATTCGCGGGACTGCGGCGCGATTTTATGCGACGTACTCGACGAAATCTTTTGTTCATGGCGAAACGACGATGAGGCTAGATAAAAATAAGATATATCTCGCGAAATATTTAGCGTAGCTGTTCCTTTGTTTAACGTTAAAGAACAATTGGGTAAATATAGTGTACATTCAGAGTTTCATTAACTGTAACAAGATTTGATACAGACATCAACCAGATTCATACATCCCAGGTACGATTTGAAACCGCTTTTTTCCCCTTTCTTTTAACAGCGCGAGCCGAATCACGTGATCTAATTACGCAATCATCGCCTATAAACAAATTTCTCGAGTGAGCCGTTTCACTCGACGCAATACGAACGAGCAACAAAACGAAGCTTCATCCCGATAACTCACTTATGGAAACCAACGGAGACGTTATTAAAAGTTTGGGTGAGTTGTCGGAAGTCGCGAATAAATACTACAACCACGTTCGTTGTTGCTAAACCCGGATTTATTAAAAATCTGTGTCAACCAACTACCCGATACAAGACCGCTAAAATAACGCGAGAAAACTCATCTAACGTCATATTACGAATTTTTGAGGATCCTTATCGGAAAATGAGACGGTACGAAGTAATGGACAAAGGGTTCGAACGAGTGTTCCCGGCGGTAATGAATCGTTTCAGACGAATGGTTCGTCTCTCAAAGCGTGGCCCCGCGATAACAGGAAAACGTAATAAAGGTATACGTTGAGGCAAAGGCGTTGGGAAGTTCTAGTCTACGATGCATTCGTGGCAGTCGACTACGCTGTCAAACGGTGCATTAACACGATTAATTTGCGCGTGACTACACCAAACCTGTCTTTGTTTTCGTCTTCGGCTCGATAATTTTGCCCCCGATTCCTTTTCCTCTACTCCCACCCGTCGTCGACGCCTTTTTCCAACCCGCGATCTAACCCCGAAGACTTTCTCCTTTCCGTTCTACCTTGAGCGAGCCGACCTCCCTTTCTTCGCAACCCCTTCCATTTTCCGGCTCGTCGCTTCGATTCTGCTTCGTTAGCGGAAGACCCTTCATAGAGGATCGGACGTACTTTAAAAATATTAAAGTGTACGCGCGCTACTTGAACGGCGTGCTTGTCATTTGTTACGTGCCGGTAAGCAGCTCTTCCCCCACAGAGTTTCCCTCTCGACATACCACCCCCGTCCGCCCTCTTTTTTTTTTTCCTTTTCTTTCACGATCCCATTGGAACGAAGTCTTCAGACTGAAATCGTTTTTCAGGGGGTTTGTTCGCCAGTCGTGAGACCGGTAAAAATTTTAGCATTGTCGAGAAGGGCACAGGCTGATTATCACGGACAATCGAGCAGCACGCCGACCGAATTAGCTTCTTTGGCCTCGCCTGGGATTTAGGGGAAACGTTTCGCCTCGTGGCCAGGATAGAGGGTTTTCGTTTATCATTCATGGAAGGCCTTCCGACCCGTGTACATATTTGATCGGGCCGAAGAACGCCCGCTAAAATTGCTGTCTAATTTCGGCTGGTTACCTAATAGGTGTTTGAACATTCATGGCAAAATTTTGATGCGCCGTTCGGTCGTTGAGAAACGAATCCAGCGGCGCCGATTTTTTTACACCGAAATTGTGATTGACGTTGCTCCGCTGAATTGAATTTTAATATTCCATGAGACCGATCGTGTACCCGCTGAATAATACGATAGGTATTTAGCGCCGCATTCGATCAGCTGCTGATGATTTTCGAATGTTTCGCATGATGCGTAACAGTTTTAGATCGAGCTAATTGATTGCATGTTCGAAATTGGGAGAGCTTGAAATGGGTGAAGAATTAAGTCAATATTGTAATTCTATAATAAAATCATGAGCAGGTAACGTTCGAGAAGAGAGGACAATGATATTAATATGATATGAACAGAGTGAATTAACGCGGAATATTCGTTTATTTGTTTTAACGAATTGGGTTGAGAGAACTGGGTTGTCTGTAACCCAAATAAATGTAAATTTGAAATATTCTAACTTTTATCATAAATGCATTATTCCCAAGATTCTATCTTACTTCGTTCTCATTCCGTATTTCATGTACGTTTTACATCTTGTTCCCTGCATTTTGTTTTAACACAATTCCCCATTTTTTGCCTTGGCTACAACGTAATCCAATTACTATTAATGTATTCAAGAAAGAAAAGAAATCCTGATAAAATTTCATTTTAAATAGCCGGATCTTGATTTACAATTTCGAGCATGTCGTAGAACTAACGGGTTATTTCGCTAAATTATATTCTATGAGAAAATCTTTCCGTAAGCGCAGAAAAATAATACGAACGGCACAAAAGCCCAAAACGGGAGTCAACAAAAACGCAAATGCGTCGGTTCTCGTTCGACCCCGCCGTGCCATCCCCGTTATTTCTTTTCGGCAGGAAAATAATTCGGCATTAATTTATGAAAACGAGTCGACGTGGGTCTGTCCGCCGCCCAATGTTGCAAGCGAAAAAACGTCATTTCATTTTACCACCAATTTCATTTTTCGATGCTCGTCGTATCGCGATCCACCGACAGTGGTTCTCTACTGCTCGAAAAAGGTAAAGCAACCGGTAACGATTTTGGTAACCGGGTCGTTACGTGGCATCTCCGTCCGATTTATGTCCCGTTATGTTTAAACTTTACGTCGACGATAATGCTTGTATGGAATGGGACAAAAGTCGCGATACGAAACGGTTGTGGAGCGATTTCTCTTAAAAGGATAAGCCGATGCCGTGGACGAATGGTTTCAAAAATTGGGTTGTAATTTTGGTGAATAGTAAATTATGGTTGATTCGATGGGGAGAACTTGTTGAGAAAATATAGCTGCAATAATAAAAATTAAAAATATAGATTGTAACGTTATTCGATTCCAACGAAGAATTTTTCACGTGAGAAAAGTAAAAGGTAAACTATCAAAGTTACGTGACTGATATACGGTTTATCGCTTCTATTTGGGTACGTTTTCATTCCCGGTTAAGTACACGATACAAGATTTTAGTTTTATATCATTAAAACCACGTCTGCGTTTCTACGTTCTTTTCCTTCGAACCCAACCATTTTGTTCCTCGCAATTCTGTGACATTTATAACATTCGCTACCTACTTTCTCGCACCAGTCTCGAGTAGCTATTGTCGACGATAGCCAGATAATACCGCAACGATGTCATCGCGAGCGTTCACGGACGAGCAAAGAAATCTTCTGGATTTTAAACTGTACGACAACGGAAGAGAACGAGGGAGCTGCGATCCCAGGAACCTTTACGTCAGAGACGGCACAGTCGACGTCTTCATTCCGGAAGAAAGTAGGAAAAAGAGCATGCAGTCAACAGGGCCGTAAACTTATCGGCGTCGCGAGCCGAAGTACAAGAAAATCGGTCGACTTATGCGCCCTGACCTCTTTTTCTTTTTCTTTTGGCCATTCACACGAGTTTCTCCTATCCCATGCTTCCGCGCGTCGTATAATATGCCCCAGCCTCTTAAATCTCTATACACCAGCCGACTTTATTTCCTGTTTATCGTTGCCTCGTATAATTCGTTAATGACGCAATAAACGCGAACAGAATAACAGCGATCCACTCGTTTCCCAAGCATCGTTCCAGACGCTTGAACATTTTCGATATGCCGATCGCTGCTCGAGTTATGTATGGGCTGATTCGTTGCTTAACAATATGTCGTTGCGGCGAGTACCTTCGGGATGGACCTTTTACGACCTGCAATCGATCCGGGAACAACTATCGCGCTTTCTGAGAAGGGAACGGATGATGGGCGAAAACGTGGTAAACAATGTTATGCGCGAGATGCCAAATTCTATCGCTAAGGATAAAATTCGTGAATATAACTTTTATAGCGGTACGAATGAAATAGCGAAGATGCATGACTGGCTAAGAATTTTGGGTCGGTATGTAATTGATTTCTAGTCGGAGTAAAAACATCTCAAGAAATAAGAGATGAACAAACATTCTATTAACATCTCCCTACTAGCCACTCGAAATTCCTTAAATCGTTCAAAGGTCACCACAATCACCCCAAAGCGATACACGAAACTTTTCTCCGATATCTGCCCTTTTAAGCAAGAAAACTGTTCCGTTTTGTAAGTACACGAACTAAAATCGATCCATAGCGGTCGAGGGCTGCTTTTATAAAATATCCAACGTCCATTCGTTCGTGATCGGATCGGCTAGTCGCATCCTTGAATGGCCAACCCCTCACGTGCCCGGCGGCAGTCAGATCGAGCATGATTCATCCCCCGACTTGTTATTTTCGCATTACCCAACTTCATCGCTCCATCCCCTATCTGGGAAGATTTCTTTTCGATTCGTGGATACGACGAATATATGGAACGCATTATCACGATATTCACGCGATAATGTCTTGTTTATGAATGTAGAGGCAACTATTGGCGAGCATCTATCAATTTACGCCTGAGCTGTGGCGGCTTAATTTGACGGAGTAGTCTCCGGAATTTTTGCCCCGTGTTTTTCTCATAAACGCGCCCTGTGATAGATAGTCCTTACCAGGCAACGGTGCTATAATTTTTTCCTCAACTTTCGTTTAGCGACTCTTGCGTTTTAATACTTCGATTCATCATTTACGTCTGTCGCGTCGCGCGGGGACTGCTTGCTCGCTAGCACGGCAAACATGCTTTTCGCTTACGATCGAACAGATTTTTTTTCTACACCCGTGATTATCATATTTGTGCGTGTTTAGGGATTTTTGTGTTACTTTTATCAATTTTCTGTGTCTATCTCATACGTGATAAAGTAATTTCGCATATTTGGTATACTTGAAGATAGATAAGTATGGATGCGAAGAATAAAGTATTTAATGTTCTGTTAGAACAAATATTAGCTATAAAGGATATAAAAATGTAAATTAAAATTTAAGACACGCGCTTAAGAATTACTGTTCAGAATAAAAATTCAATATTACGACAATTAGAACCTCTATTATTCAAATCAGTACATTGTTCCACGTATATCTTTCATTTTTAACTTTAAATAAATGTATTCATATAAATCTTGTCTCCGGTTGTTCGTTATAATCCAACGATACAATTCAAAAATTCCATTTCCGGGGTAACAATGATTCTGCAGAAATCAGGACAAAAGTGAGTTTCTCTACCGACGAAGTAAATCGTCAGGACATCTTCAGACAGATCCAAAAATGAGTCTTTGCGCTTAAATGGTGTATGCATGCGGCGTACATAATGGATGCACAGGAAATTGTCTCTAAGTGGGTAATGGCAAAAACTACAGAGAGAGACCTTTTGTAAACCAAGATGGACGTTTTCTATGAGAATTTGAAACGATTAAATGAGAAGAAGTGAGAGCAAAAGGATACAAGGCCGGTCCTTTTATCTCGAGGAGAGCTTTCAAACGGGAAGTAAGTCAAACGATTTCCTTCTTCCTTCCGAAAAAGCTTTTCTTCCACGCGTCTCATTTTCTTTATCCTCCTTTGAACAACTTTTACACACGTCGCGCTAATTACGTCGTATCCTCGTTAAAATTACCTTCTACCAAATCCGCTGGAAGATAAAAAAAAAAGAATACTTTTTTAATTAGCCCGTGTATTCTTATCTGCCTTCCCTCTCTCTCTCTCTCTCCCTCCTCATCTTCTCTTTCTTTTGCTTCAAGGAGATGTTAATTCTCGTCTGTTACGCTGAAAGAATAATTCGTTAAGACACGATGCGGCACCAAGAATCAGTAACGCCCATCCACCGAAAACTTCTAGCGCGAAAAGACGAGGGAACTGTGGGAAACAGTTCTTTTCCGAACAAAATGAAGTTCAAAGACTTTAACACGGACCGGGANCCTCTCTCTCTCTCTCTCCCTCCTCATCTTCTCTTTCTTTTGCTTCAAGGAGATGTTAATTCTCGTCTGTTACGCTGAAAGAATAATTCGTTAAGACACGATGCGGCACCAAGAATCAGTAACGCCCATCCACCGAAAACTTCCAGCGCGAAAAGACGAGGGAACTGTGGGAAACAGTTCTTTTCCGAACAAAATGAAGTTCAAAGACTTTAACACGGACCGGGGCTGGAATTTCTTCCTTTAGCGAGTTTTCGTTTTGTCTTCCCCAAGATACTTCCTCTTCGTTCGATCTCTTCGTTGGAAGTTTCACGCTCGTCGCTACGGATGGTACTTATAACTTGTTCGAGTATCCTTACGGTACACAAGGATTACATATATTTTTCTTTCAAATCAAATTAACAAACACCACCGTTAAACAACCCATTCTACCGTAATGCTCTACCATGCCACCATATTCATCGATCGAAGATTCGAAAAGACAAATCGAAGTAGCAAAGTATCCGTCCAATCCCATCGAACGATAACGAAGATCGCAAGCAGCGCATGCATTATCGATTCACCGTGTCGAAGGGTTTCATACTCTTATTGTCAGTCACGCGACTATATGGGATTTCCGGGGATCGCAATCTCGTCTTATTTCCGACGGAGAAAGAGACGCCGGGGCGAGATGGAAACGTAAGTCGTCTCATCGGCCGGCGCTGAATGCGACGGCTCGCTGTTATCCGCTCGAGGGGCCAATAAAAGCGCGTGTTCCAGGCGTAACACGCGTAATTCAGAATAATTGAAATACGCGCGGCGTGGCTCTGATCCCGGACCGGATTCGAGCGGATCGTTCCGAAGGCAATCCACCGACATAAGTTCGCCGAGGCCTCATTTCCGCTTTATTGGCGCACAATAAGGGAACACAAGCGTTCGCCGCCCTATCCCACCGATCGAGTAATGGATTTTGATTCTATTCCAACGATATGTAATCACAATCGCAAATACAATTTCTCCTCGCGGTTGCAGATAATGCGTCACTCGTCCGCTTGGTGATTACGATTCATGTAACGCGAGCGTGGCGTGTTTAGATAAACGAGAGCCGGCCAACGGACGGCCGCGATGTTATACGCCTGATCCTCGATATGAATTCGAGCGCGAGCTCCGGATGGCCGGATGTTAACGTAATTTGTATCGTATTTGGAGCATTGGGATTCTGTGATTGTTGAAGGGATTGATTGTAAATGCGGAGGTAAGGGGTTTAGGATTCGTGAATTTGGGAAAAGAGAGTTCGAGTCGAAGGAAAGATGAAATGGAAGTGGATAACAAATGCGTGGAATTTTTTTTGGAAATAGTAAACATAATTTGGTAAAAATTTGTAAGCTCGCTATACCGTCTCATATTAGGGGAATGGAAACGAAAATTGAATTCACAACCTAAGAAATATCGGCAGAGAGCACGGCGCAACGATAAATGAAATCGCATTGGAATAATAAATCGACGTTACTCTACAAGCTATTTGCTATGAGTAGATATCATTTAGCTGGAAAAAATTTCCATATCCGAATCGACGGAATTTCATACGATTCATTCGCTACGGCGGCTTTAATAACCGTCGCGTAATACACCATAATTTTCAGTTACCGGATGAAGCTTAACCGGGACTTATGTAATTTTTTTTCCTTCCGGTGGCCAAGATGACAATCGGGTTATTACACGCCGTAAGGTCTTCCTCGGAGTTTCTCGATGTTCGACCACAGAAAAATTCTCGAGACGATTGCGGTACTAATCAGGAAGCAGAAGAGTAGAACGCGGGCAGAGGGTTGTTCGCTTAGATACGTCCCTGAAATCCCAGCGGAGCGTAAAGTAAGCCGGAACAGTATGCAGCTTCCCAAGATCTCACCTAGAATCGCTCTTACGACGCCAGGCTCCGTGCTTATTAATTGTAATTAAATTCAAAGAGCAGGATTAGAGGTCGGAGTGAGTCTTTGGTTAACTCGGTATCGCTTCTTCGCGCTTTTTCCTATGCTTGATTAAATAATGGCTGGGTGTATACGTTTCGAGACTGTAAAATATGAAATAATAATAAAAAAAGTNCGGAGCGTAAAGTAAGCCGGAACAGTATGCAGCTTCCCAAGATCTCACCTAGAATCGCTCTTACGACGCCAGGCTCCGTGCTTATTAATTGTAATTAAATTCAAAGAGCAGGATTAGAGGTCGGAGTGAGTCTTTGGTTAACTCGGTATCGCTTCTTCGCGCTTTTTCCTATGCTTGATTAAATAATGGCTGGGTGTATACGTTTCGAGACTGTAAAATGTGAAATAATAATAAAAAAAGTTATCTGTCGAATACAAAGGGAAGATTAATTAGAATTCTGTGTTTCGTTGTTAACAGACACACGTTTTTAATAATTTTCAGTGCAACTTTTTCTTTCTTTCACAAGGTACAACCGATCTTTCATTAGCTACCGAAGAAAGAAACTTTAATATACAAATTTTATCGCACACGCCAGAGAACGTAGGTTTGGGAAGTTCTAAACGAAGCGTCGATTAATGAGAAACAATTCGATGGGTTTTTTTTCCCTTTCGTTGCTCACCGGCCTTCGGTTTCGGGAATTTCGTTGCAACCGCGATACACCGGTAGTCTAAACCCATCCAAAACAAACGGCAATCACGATTGCGGTTAATAATTTGAGGCTACAAACGCTATGCGCGAACATGATAGACGGAATACCGAGGCGAGCATGGTCGCGACGTAAAACCGCGAACTCGGTAAAATCCGACGTTTGCAACGGTCGAAATATTGCTCGGTCTTCCCTCGTTGACGTGAAAATAAGTTTCGACGAATTAACCGGGTGCAGAGCGACGGGACCGCGGTGTACACGTGGTTATGCGCGTTTTAACGCGCAGTTTCTGCGCTGCGGTCGTTTGTTCCCAGCGCATAATAGCACCGCACATGAATCATGCGGATTGACACCGCTCATTATTTATTAGGATCGTTTTCGCACGCGAGAAGTTTAATAGAGGCAAGAGGAATCACTTGGTATCGATGATTCTTTTGAAGCAGTGGTAATCGAGTTTCTCCACGCTGGAAACGTGCAAACAATTTCAAAGTATCCATGAAAATAAATCCTGCGGATTGTTGTCGATAGTTGGAAATTAAATTCGATTCGAAGGAAGAAGCGAAGCGCGGTGATCCAGAAATGTCCGCCTACATTTGTATTATTTAAAGAAAGAATTTTTCATCCGCCGAGAAAAATGGACGTTCGAGCAACTTTATCGGGGGAAGATTATTAGTTCATTGGTGAATCGATTTTCGTACTATCCGAACCAAAACTTTCTCCGTTCTTGCAAGTTACAGTCAATTCCATTATTGCTGTTGTATTATTCAATCGCTGAACGCTTCTCCGATACTTTTATACATTAATAAGTTCTTTTCGCAGGCCAGAAGATATTTATAAGAACAGCTGCGCATCATTATCGACAATAATCCTTTTCGGTAGACATTTATAGTAGATATTTATGGATGCTGGAGTGCTTTTTGTTCGACGAATATTTGTAGTCTCGTGACACATGATTTTAAAATTCTTAAAATCCAGTCGTTATCGTTAAATGTAATCACGTTCGCGTTAATTGCTACTGTAGAATTACATCGTTGGTTAACTAATCAACAAAAGAGGAACTTCCATCTCGAATATCGTTGAAAACTTCGATGCAACGACAAAACAGTCCACGACACGTGTCTATAATTGTTTACTCGAAACACTGCCCCTATGAATCCCTTGGAATCACGGGTCCTATCATTAAAGCAATCAACGACCCTAGGCCGTCCGTATTCAATTTCACCGGGTGTGGTTGTTCCGTAACAAGAAAGCAGCGACTCCCGCCGGTTCTGCCGGAACAAGTTTCCAACGGCTGGGACCCGCGGCTGAGGCAAAACCGTTGGCGGAAGGACAATCTCGAATTTTCATAAAGCGTTCGTGTGTCTGGTACATTACTCACGATAATCCAGCCGGCGGTTGCTCCGCTTGCGGAGTATGAAACCGCAAACCAAAGCCGTGGGGACAGGAGGAGGTGGAAAGGGCGCCGCTGCCCCGACCAGGCCTCGCGTGCTTTACACCAGCGCACCGCGCAAACTTGCCGTCCAAGTTTTAATTCAAACTTTTATTTATACGAATCGTGTATTATCGTAAGCCCGTCGGAAGCGGGACTTGGTCTGTCCGCCGCGTTCAACTGCCATTCCCGTTCCATTCTTTTCTCTGTGTCATTGCCTGAATTCCCTAGTCCTAGGTATTATCCCAGCGGTGTTTTTCGAAAGGAATTTCGCGCGATGCCGCGTTTAATGCTCTCGTTGCTGGGAAGGGGAACAATTGTTTCATTGGTTTTTGATATTTGAGAGATTATGAGAGATCGGAGGTTGGGTTTAGCGTTCTTCGCGATTTGAACTCGATTGGGGTTGGGATTGTGTGAATGCGAGGGTCGATGGTTTGAGGCGTGTCGTTTTAGGATTGGAGTTACATTGAATTGTATTTAGGATGACGCTAGAGTCTCGTAGAAAAAAAAAGTGCTTAGTCGTTAAATGTTGGCAATTAAAATAGCAACACCACAATCTTCTCTGATAAAAATCGGTTAACAACTTGGAAGAAACGTTCAGCCTCGAAAACGCTTCGTTGCCCTGAACGTTGACGCGATGAAAGCATGGCTTATAAATACGGTCCGATAAGAAGGCAACGACGCGGGCGGTGCATCAAATGCCGGGCACGAAAATCGGATTTGAGATTCGCTTAGTGCCGGTGTTCAAAATCATTGAACGTAATTAACCAACGGCAGAAGAGGTGCGGCCACCGCCTGAGTGGTACCGGATTCTCTCTCAGCGCTCTCTCGGCCGCTCCGTTGCTCTGTCTGCTCCTCTCAATGGTGTGGCAGAAAGGTTAATGCAGTTAGCCGGTCCCCCTTTCGGTGGCCCTTGGTTTCGCACGGGAGGACGTTAGCGGTCCTCCCGACGAGACAGGCACCAGGACCGAGCGTTTTAGTAAAATGGCCTGAAAATGCAATTATCGGCTATAGGTGCGCGTTAATGAATTGCCGACGTTATCCATATAGTCGTGTCTAAGCCTGAAAATGCGACCTGATCGCGCTCGAAGAAAGTATGTTCGTTGGTAAGGGCTATCGGTCGTTTTTTAGATGTTTGAACGTCTCAAGAAATAACGCGTACTGCTTTAAGATTCCAGATACGTTTGTTGAATGTTACGTTTGGAACATTTAAAGAAACTATGCCTACATTGCTTCGAGATAGAAGAGTTTCTTTCGAAGAAATAATTCGTTTAAGCAGACTCACAACTAATCGTCGATAAGTATGTTCCTTGACTCGTCGAATTTCACAAAGTTTACTCTGAATTTCAAGTGCTCGATAGAGATGACTCGGAATGCGTAGGAAACATGGATAAAAAGTACATTGAACTCGTGAAGCTCGATAGAAATGACCCTGGATTTGTAGAATTTGATAGAGATAACTTCAATCTCGTGAAATTCGATAGAGATCACGCTGGATTTGTGAAACTCGGTAGAGGCTACCACGGACTAGTAGAACTCGAGAGAAATGACTTTGATCTTATGCAATCTGACAGAGAGTATCTCGAACGCGAGGAAGTCGATAGAGACGACTTTGAGCTTGTGACACGCGATAGGTACGATTCTATAATATAGAACATCCTGAAGTCGGGATATCTGATATTAACTCGATATTCCGTAAGTCACAATGGGTTCGATTCCTCGAGGTATCCAATATTTCCGAAATTTTGGGACTTCGAGACTTAAGATGTTCCAGCGACATTGAAAATCCGAGGAGACTCAAGATTCGATAGGATCCTAGGGTCTCAGAGATCTCGGAGTCTTAGAAAGTTCTGGAGGCTTGAATGATGCCATGCTCCCCAGGAGTTCTCAACTCAAGATCTTCGAGTCCCTGACTCTCTTACCGAATCTTACAACCCTGAGGTCATCTTTGATAGGTTCTACGATCTTGGGATCGTTTCTACCAGAGCTTATAAATTAAGGATTGTCCTTCTCGCATTTCAAAAATCCGAAACCGATTTTAGTTTACATGTTTGGAGTCTATTGAACTCTTTGAGTTCAAAATTGCTTGTATCAATTCTACTACATCTTAAAAATCAGCGATCTTTGTCGATTCAATGGTCTTTATCGGATCCGATGAGTCTAAGATTGCGTTCATCATATTCCACGAGGGAATATGTGGGATCCTAAAGTCTGACATCGATTTTGACAGCTTCCATAATATTTTACGAGTTCAGAATCGTTCCTATCGAATCCTACAAATCCAGGGCTGACCTTATCGAATCTCTCGTATACTGTCTCTGAAATTCTTAATAACTACCACCTGATAATTTAAGGATTAGTAGATTAAAACAAAGCAAAAACGGAAACATAAAATGTACAATTATTCTTGTACAGGTTCACACCCATAATTTATGCTGAAAAATCTGAGTGAAAAATTTAAAAACTAAAAAATGTTGAGGATTGATGAGCTCGCTGGCAAACTGTGCCTGGTTCGCTTAATAAGCGAAAATGTGAAATCGCAGAAGGTACTGCGAGCGACGAGTAACCGACCATGATGCTGTAGTTTCGGAGAATTAATTTACGGATTAATAAGGGACTTCGGGGACCTTAAGTATTTACGTTGATAATTTGGGTAGCATCTGGCTCTGACAACTCCAAGAATTCTGGACTTCGTACCTAAAAGCACCGCCGATACTTTCGGATTAGCCCTCTTCTTGTTTTTCCTTTGCTGCTAATCGGACCATCTGAATTATTTAATTCGCGCAAAACGTTTGCAATTAGCATTTCTTTCTCTATGCCAAGATCAAACAGAATTATGAACGACTTAAATTGTCTATGAGCAACGCTTAACAACTTTTTGCAACTATAAATCCTTCCAACATTCGATGCACATATTTTCAACTTATAATTTCCTTTTATAGAAACGTGTATTCTTATAACGATAATAAATCGTTTCTCCGACAAACAGAAGACATACGAAGGTCTAATTATGAGTATTATTATTTTTTTTCTTACTTCGTATTATGCGTCCATAAAAGAAAACTCGCAGACAGCACGTTTTTACTAGTATCGAAATAGTACATAGTCCAAACTTTTTAAAGTTCGATTCACAGTTAACGGTTCCTTTTTTTTCTTTTTCGACAGGCGTTACAAGCGCAAACGACGAGTTGACGAGAGGTTCGGTTGACAACTAACGAAGTGCTTGTAGCAACAATGGAGAAGTCGGAACGAAAACAATGCTAAAGTTAACAAAATCGGGTCAACGGTGCTCCGATCCTCGATGAAACGTCAAGGATGGATAAAGTTAGCAACATAAGCAAGTCTGGAAACGGACGTCGAAACAGAAACTAGCTTATTGCTCGTAGCTTCGCTTTCTCGTGGTCTCAAACGAAATGGATCTCGGCCAACGGTAGAGAGTGAGTTCGTTGAATACGCATCCGGTTCTATCGGCCATTTCCGTCCGTATAAACGGAGAATACTGTTTGCGTTTCGACATTTAATAATCATCCATCATGCAACGCCTTAACGAACTAACGAGGAAACAAAAGCGCGGGTATCCGACCTCGTTTCCCTGAATATGTTGCTTGATCTCCGTACCTCTCGGTAGCTCTTGCAAAATCACAGCGTGAGATCTTGGTGAATAGTAGAAGCAGCCACCAACAGAGAGGGTAGAAAGCTACCCTCTGAAAAGAAAGAGCAAGAGAGTAAGATAGAGTGAGAAAGAGAAACTTTGTTGACAGATTTTGATACGACCTGCTACTCGGTTTGTTACTTACGGGTAGATATTTACTCTGCGATGGTTTAAACGCAGCTGAAAACTTTGTAGAAATTGCTTGAATTTAGATACTAGCCAAATAATCGTCTAGCAGAACGTTACACGAACGGAAAAGTATTACTCTTCGCTTGCTAACAATAAGTACGAATTTCTTTCGCACGTATCATTGATCATAGAAGCCTCAGAAATTGTGAAATCTAGCCTAGGTGTACGACAAAAATTCTATTTCGATATTCGATCAAAGCAAACGGTAGTAAACCAGCCTAAAGTCTATCCCCATAAAAGGTCTCTTCCTATCTCACACTTTTCGAATTATCGTGCTAAGCCATTCAACTCTCTCTCGCTCTCCTGGCATCCTCAATTTATGTCCAAGTTCCAAGATCGAGCCGTGGTAGCTGCGTATGACCGAAGACTGCCATATTATCTCTCATTTTCCCTTATTACCCAGGACGTATCGTACCATTGGTCGTTGAAGCATTTCGGCGTTCCCCTGACTCATAACCTGTCCGAAGGAAGGTTGCCGTCCCTTCCATCTACGTCCTTAATTAAACCGACTCGCAGAGGCATCTCGTTTATAGTTTACTCGAGCTTAGGCATCGATGCTAAGAAGAATTCACGGCGTAACGACGCTTTCGTTCCTCGATTAAGTTCTTACGAGAAAGTTTTGATCCTTACCTGTGATCGTTCCCCGAAAGACGTCGAGGGAAAATGTAGCTGGGTCGCCAGAAACGAATTTGTTCATTGTTAACAACACAGATTTACCGGATAGAAGTTCGTCGATAACTTATGCGACCGGAATAAATTTTCGCGTGTTCCTGATTCAGGATTTCGACAGGATTTCGACAGGATTTCGACAGGATTTCGACAGGATTAACTTCCCAAATGTATGGTTATTGCTGACCGAATTTTTCCAAGCTTCGCTCGATATTCGCCACTTCAGAATCATCGGACGGGAACGAAACAGAAATCTTAACGAGGGAACTCCTGGTTCGTTAATTATTTAGATCGATGCTCTTTCGCCGCGAAGTTATAAATTCTATGTATACAGAATATTCAATTCCGTTATACATTTTGAAAACTTTTACCTGGAGCTGTGCGATATTTTTTTTTCCATAACTGTTTCACAAATTACCAGCTACAATAAGTGAGTTAAAAAGTATCGATAATAACTTTTACTCAGAATTACTTAGTTTTTATGATATCGAATGTTAAACGAGCAGTATTGCAAAGGCGTCTGATATTTTTTCCACGCCTACGTAAATTAAGGCATAAAGATAAATCTCTGATTAAAAATTGACCCATTATAGTTAACGATTCTTTAAGCGTTAAAATCCATTAAACGAACTATGCTCAGGCGAGAAAGCAGTAATTTTCAGCACCTGAACCCATCGAGCAACGTTCTATGCATTACGAAACTCGCATTCCTCGATATCGTGACTCGAATCATAATCCCTCGGTAGCCTGCAACGCGCTCATGGATTTTGTATATCTTATTCATACGTATAGACGGTAAACACTTGCGCGCCGGCCCTTAAGTACGATCGATTCTCCTATCAAGAAGTATGCCCTCCTTCTGGTGGAGTCGAAGAAGCGTTGGTTTTAAAGACGAGCTGACACGCGACACGGTGACAGACTTAAACGTACTTTTAAACTCGCGGTATCGAGGTGTAACGAGCTTTCAGCCAATAATATAGAACAGTTTCTTTCTCTGCTCTGAAACAGATACTCTTTCTTGTTCGAATTATAGATTCTTCTTAATTTTTTCTGTAACAATCCTTTCTAAATTGCAAACTTTTCTCGACGATCCATGAACTCGTGCCCTCAAGTGTGCTTCGGTCTGTCGGAAATCGCATCGTGGTCCTAATGACGCGCGATTCATGCAACATTAAATCGTTTAGCGCAGCTTTACATCATAATGCCGGAATAATCGGCGGCGTTGTTGCGCAACAACAATCCCGGGGCTTAAAACAGTGTTATATTTGCGGAAATCAACAAGCTGTTCGGGACAGGTGGCGATACGAGTGGCTCGTTCATTGTTAGACCGAACACGATAAAAATGTGCCGGCGAAAGCGCAACAGTAGCGAGACAATAGCGCGAAAATCCGGCTTGTCTCCGTGTAATAAACCAGGTTACAATCCCGCGTGAACGCGACCTGTGACTTTTTTCACGCCACGTGCGTCGCGCAATCATTTTCATGCCGGTTGAAATCGCATTTTTTATCCGTTCGTAAAAGGACAAGCGGTCGAGACCGCGTATATTGTAGCGACGCCACCAACAGACAAACTTTATGAGCCGAAAATTTCAATTGTCCCTGCGAAATAGGGCTGTGCTCTGTCTCTAAAGACCCGGTTGTTACAAAATTAACATTCGTTGTCGAGAAATAATTTTAGAAACATTTTTTGTGATACATTTTTGGTTATCGTTCTATAATTATAAGGTTGAAGGTTGTGTTTAATCAATTGGTAACTGATGATCATTGATCGTTCGATGCGTCAGAATGGTTGAATTGTTCCAGATATATTTGTGGACTGTTGTAAGATTTAAAGCGAAACGTGCAAGTTGTTATAGATACACTCTGCTAAGAATAGGTCAAAGATCGTGAATACCTATAATAAGTGAATTAAATATCGGAGAACGAAAACAGAATCGTACTCTTTATTTGGTTAGATATTTAAAAAAAAACAAATTTATTTATATTGGAGATATAACTTGGAATACATCTCTGTCATATTCGTTTACTTATTAATGACGTCTGATCTGTACAGTCACGAACGGTTTTGAGGGGTAAATATAACGTACCGCAATGGTTTAAAAAGTAATATCGTATTAAATTTTTTTCTGACAGAATTTGTGGCATAATTCAACAGAAGACATTTGTCTGAGTCTTTAAATAAACATATTTTTTTTTTTCCTTGCGAAGCAGAAACGAAATTCTTTTAAATCAAATACACTAGATATTCCGAAAATAATTGCTGTTACCTGTTATTCTGAAGGTTAAATAAGATAAACTTTATTTAACAAAATAGGACACTGCTTCCCGTTGCCCACTCGCGCGAAAGACCAAAACCTTCGCGTTAGGTAAAACTTGTTAGGAGTGAATGAAAGAGCGGTAAAATAAAACGAATTATTTTGAAAATGCGCCACGCTCGCGAGACACTATTATTTCGCTGGGAGCGTATCTGCATAAATGCATTATGATTCTATTATTTTATAATTTGCCCAGGTCGGTCGACTGCACAGCGAGAAACTCAATTTGTAGAATTATATGTAAATTGCGTATGAAGTTATATTGTTATATTGTTCGTGCATTCGCAAGTCAAAGCGCGATTATTTTTTGCTTCGACGTGCCTTCGAGCACGATGGAAACGAGAACGTTAACTACGAACTATTATATCTGCACGTCTTGAATATTTTCCCGCGGAAACGAACGTTGTTTATCACAGGATAATCGGTCACTCGAGAAGTGAACAAAGAAACGGTGAAACGGATAATTACTTTGAACTCTCCATACGAACGAATTTATTACGCCAAGCGACTTCGGGACAAATATTATGAATAATACAAACAGCAGAAGTTTGCTAAGAGAAACTCGATGTTGTGGAGGTACACTTGCCACTGCATATTCGATTTATCTCTACAATTGTCTCCAGCTTAAGAATTTTATTAGCCAACTGCATTCGTAACGTTCGATAGAGAATACGTATACTTGATCCTATTACGTCCCTCGTGTCCTTTTCAATTCGATCGGATCTGTATACTTCCAAAAATTTTTATCATTTCAATAAACTCCAAAGAAACTATTTAAAGAAATAGAAATACAATTGAAGGAGTACAAAAATTATAAAAAAATTTTTTAAATGTACTTTGCTTTTTCCTACTACGAGTTTAGTAAGAAGACTGTAACCATGATAGACAGAATATTTTTAAAATAATTTTAATTTTAATTTTTAATTTAATTTTAATTTTAATTTTAATTTTAATTTTACTCTAGAACAATTGATTGAAACTGAGGCGACCCTCCTATACTCTGCCAGCAGAGGAATTCCACTAACACCGACTTTCCCGCGGGTCTTCAGGAACAGTGCGATTTCTACTTATACCGATTCCTCTCCTAACTTCAGTACCTCCGCATCTAAGGCATGGACCTGCTAGAATGCCTTACTGACGAGTCCTAGCAGGCCCCGGATAAAACGCTCTTCCTTTCCTTTTCCCTTTCCACTCACTTCAACCACGGCAACAAACCACAAAACGATATGAAAATCCACTGAGACGTTGATGAATAACACAAAGCTACACAAATCCGTACACCTTGGTCTAATTCTTTCACCTGCATAAACACTTGCCACTTCCATCTATTCGGTCAAAGGAATCGTACCGATAGAACCAGCACACACAGGCCACTGAACACGTTCCAGTATTGTCGATGAACGCGAATCCTAGGATGAGAAAATAGCAGGAAGTCTTGTTGTACGTTCTGCTGCAGCCAAGTCAGTCATTCACTCATTTGCACCCTCCAGTTTCCACATCTTCTTGTCGGCATTCCCCAACCATCTCTTGCCAGTACACGTCTATGCACACTGTCCTCGGTTCCTTCTACTGTATTAATTTTCTCATATCATCTCGCTGAGCATTTCAATTTATTCTTCTCATAATGTGTTTCACGGGATGCTGCGCTTGTACCAGATGCACAGACAATATGCAGAACTCAGGTTTATACTTTTTTATACTTTTTAACAATAGTTTTTATATCGTGAAAATACCGTGGTGTTTCGTACAGATTTTACGTTTCAATTTTTTTTTTCTTAGCTTATTAATGTTTTTTTATTCGTTTTTATATTTTCGTCCATATTTATAAGAAAGAAACTTTCTCCGTATTGGAAACAGACAAAATGACCATCCATGGACTTGACTTATTGATACTCAACGTGTCAAAAAATAATCAAACGATCGAGACACTTCGCGCTAATTTGACCATGATTCCGTTTTGGTAATAAATTTGCCACCTCACCAGTATACAAAATACGTATCCCAGGCGAGCCATGTATCATTTAATGTTTCGCTGGAACTTTCCTTTCCCACGTGTGCAATTTGCATTCAACGGTCCACGTTTCCCTTTTTCGGATTCTTATTTCACATTTGCGGTTTGCGATGAATGGACCTGGTATTCGCGTTGCGTAGACCCTTTTCTCGCGATCGATTCGCCCTGCTGCAATGCAGATTCCTTCGAGATCTGTATCGAGCACCCTTTGTCTTTCGCCTCGAGACGTCGCGACTAGATGTAATTCCTGTTCGTAAATTCCACGCTAATGGTCGACGGTTTCTGATTCTGGAATTGTTTGTGGAAATGTGAGTCTGCGGACTGCTTCAAGGGATCGCGAAGTCTTACTCGTTAGACTTCGTTAGGAGAAATTGTCGAACTGTGTGAACCAACAAGATTCTTTAACATGTTGCAGGCAATTGTGAGAATAAGGTTGAACAGAGTGGTTGTTGTAACAATCGTTTGGACAATTTTGAGCGAATATCAAAGGATTTTTTAACATCGAAGAAATTGATTGTACGAGAAGATAAAAAATAGAGAGTGCAGGGTGGAAAAGAATAGATTGATATAGCTGCTAAATTCTATTTTAAATTCGGTTCTTTTATTGATCAAAAAATTGTTCTATCAATTACGCTATCGGAGCATTAAACGTATTGGAAAAAACTTTTCGTTCTTAAATTTTTGCTGAAACTACTTATTAAATGTAACGTATTATTTATCAACCTACAATAAATCCAAATATTCGAACCAAATATCTTGAGTCTAAATTGAATTACTTTTACAGTGTTTTCAGTGTTAAACAAGCAGCAGTCGTTCCACAGTCGACCTGTTTTGAAATCTTTTGCACCTGTTCCGAGACTGTAAAATCCTTTTGGACCCTTTCCAATCCTCTGCGACCTCTCTAAACCAGCTTCAATCCGCTTGACCCTTCTCAAATTCGCGTAAGATTAATAAAAGATTCATACACGACACATGCTTTGCTGGAAATCCTTAATCTTACATCGACGGAAAAGTTTATCATTCGAGTTTGGATTTACCGCGTCGATGTGGAATGGACAAATCGGGAAAAAGAAAAGAAAATTGTGTAAACTGCAAAAAACGCAGGTAAACGTTTAATTGGGATTGTAAAATTTTCTTTAGACTATTACCACCGTCTTTCTAAGTCCCTCGATGCGATCGAACTCTCGTCTCTGTTAGCAGTTGTTCTTGATTTAATTCGAAACCAACTGTTCTCGCTATTTCAATAAAACCGATACCTCTTGATAATAATTGATAACTAGGAGCATCTCGAAGAAGTATCCTTCAATCGATTTGTTTTACTTCAGGGTTGTTTGCTTTGCTTCACTTTGCTCAGCTGCTTTTCAACTTTTTTTTTTTTTTTTTTTTTTTTTTTTATTGACGTAACTCAATTGTATAGTGAAGAGAAGAGAATTCTTTTTCTTCTTGCCAAAGAACATCGACCGAGAGTGAATCTATGAATACCGCCGTGTAATTAATCGGTCACTGTACTGCATTATTTGTAGATAATATTCTTTATTTCAAAGTAAATCGAAAAATCATAAGAAAACGTTCGTTTCAAGACATTTAACAGAACGTATAAAACTTACGTAGAACTTAAAATAAAGAAGCGTATAAAAAATCACGTACAGAATTCAAAAATATATATCTAATCTTTGGTTTATGAAATTCTTTACAGTTTTAAGAAAACGATTCGCTTCTTTACCAATCAAATATTTCTCTCCCCCCCCCCAAATGTATAATCATTAGTAATCACACATTTCGATGTTTATTTTTTCTTTCGGTTCTACTTTCTCTTTAAAAACCACAATTATTAACAAAAAAACGTATGAAATCTCTCTTTTATAACTCTGACGAAAAACATTGCACCAGATATCCAATTAACCATACACAAACAAGTCACAATACGCAAGAACGATACCCAAACCGAGAATCGAACCTCCGACAAAGAACAGACAAGTCAATTAACAATTCTGAATCTTGTCATCGCTCCCGATACGTACGCCACGGAACTATTTAAGACAATCCGTTCCTCGGTGCGAAGTTCATCGCGTCTGCTGCTAATTGGCATAATTCAGCGGCGCGGTGCACGAACTCAATGAATTATATCGCGACGGTGCCGACGACAACGGCGACGACGTTCAGAGATGGTAATGCCCGAACTTCTATTTCCGATATAGTGAACGGCCGTGCTTCCTCGTTTCGCTTCGATTGTCTGCCAGACTCCTCGTGGTAGTCGGCAAGTCGCCGAGGATGACACATTTACCTGTTATTCTACGTGTGCAGATTCACGCATGGATGAGCCCCGATGCAACCTCGTCTGGAATATTCATCACGCGTTCAACGATATATGCTTCTTTGAGCGTGAAGCGTGTTGATGGAGGTTACACGCTTTCCAGTTGCGAAAGTGTAGATGTAATGGCTACAAAAAATATTACAATATATCTTCTTTAACGAGATGGTTTTTTGTCGGGTTCTACGTTTCATTCACGCGATACCAAATTTCTAGACGATAGAAAATTGAATATACTTGGATCTAATCAATTGCTAGGTAAATCCTTACTTGATACAACGATGCGCAAGTACTTTTTGTAGCCACTATATATTAGGTTGACCCAAAAGTTTCGTTTTATTAATAAGTAATGGATCCATAATATTTTATGTTTTACAATATATTGTTCTATTATTCAATATTCATTTTGTTCTATTACCTTCCTCAATCTCTCGTTCAACAGATAAAGCTACATTTTTATACAAAGCCATAACGAAAGAAAATTTCGGGACAACCTAATACATATGCACGTCTACATTTTGTCATCTTGCTTATGAAAAATAGGAATATAAATATGCTGCATGTTTTACAGTCTAAATTGTTCGTGAAACAAAAATATTGGCAAATGTTTGAAATTAGCTGCTCGAAATGAAAAATGAACAAATTAACATCATGAACATTTAATCCTGTTCATTGCATCTCGCATATACGAATATGTCGAGAAAATATAACGTAGCTTTGGTACTGCAGTAATAATACTTTTGCTGCATACTCTCATGGGAATTATGTCATCTGAAGCGCAACAGCGTAACTAAGTTACGGTTTACATTAAAATAATACATCCCTTGTAAGTTAATAATACCGTTACGACAGTGATTGTCTCGAGTGGCATATGTTACAGCGAAATACGACAGTGTCAAAGGTTGCACGTGGGAAATGGTGTTGTGCCGTGCTACTAAATGCCGTAACACTTAATGCACGACAAAGAGAAATTCTAATGAGACCCTGCGTCACCGTTACAGCGAAAGCAATAATGGCGTATGGAAGGTAACAGACTAGTAATTTCTAGCGCGCGATTAGAGAAGAAAATTTATACGAACATGGCAGAAATCAGTTTCCACGCGGGTAAAAATATCAATTAAACGTGTTAACGGAAGATTTTATAGAGCGTGCATCGAATTTAACCTAACTAAACTCGTAAAACTCCTATTCGTACGGTTCGAGCGCACCGGTTCGATTAAAATAATGAAAGTACCAATAAATCTTGCGTCTCTAATACCAATAAAGTACTAATATATCTTGAGATAATAAAACGTACATTAATCACACCAATGTACGTTTGCAAACTATATTCAGTTAATATTTTATTTTTCAATGTTTCACTTGAACGTTCGATTAATCTCCCCTGCATGAACTCACGTTATTTCAGCAAACGTTTCAAATACTCGTACGCGAAACAAATAATCCGTAAGATATTTCAATTTCAGGAGTTGCTCCGCTGCACAGCGTACAATGGCAGTCCATGAATATCTCGATATTACCGATATGATAGAGAACGTGGAAGTAGGTGATCCTACTCATATAGACTTCTACGTTTTCACATTCGACGTTGGCACGTTCCCTCCAGGGGAAAGACAACTCTGGCGACGACGTGTTTGCTTTCATCGGAAGTTTAGGACCACCTCCCATCCGCATCGCTGCAAAACTGGGCCAATAACCAGTGATTGGTAACTTTTAAAATAGAAATCCACCGAGACGTCGCTGGCGGGAAGAAAGGGCGGACAGATGTCGAAGAACGAACGACAACTCGACTATAACGTCGCAAAATCGCAAAACACCGAATCGATAAAATGCAGTTTTTGACGTCCGGTTTGGATTTCACCGATGAATAATTCATCGAATCGATGCACCGTATAATGTCGAGAGAATTTTTAGCGTCGATCGCTTTTGGGACAATTCTACTGCGAAAACGTGGAACAGCGAAGCGTACTTAATATAGCTGACATTAACAGACAGATTCTTTCACACTCTGATTATTTCAATCGCTCTAAATACTTATCGACACAGCTGATACGAACGACCTGTGTTTCTACTAAATTTTCGTTTCACGACTAACGATATCTCCGAGCACCGACACTCGATTGCCGCGAAATTTAACATCGCCTGCGAATCGTAGGCCTCGGATATTCGAATAGAGCAAGATTACTCCGAGGAGCGAGGTAATTTAAAATGAAATGTCGCGAATTTATGGACTCGTAAACGAGACGGCCGAATCTCCCTCTTGGATTTCCACACCTCAAGGCCGATTCGCTGACACCGAGCAAAGGGGAAGAGAAGGCGTTCGTGCCTCGCGGAGTACGCAAATGCTGAAATTCACTTCGAGGGAGCATAATACCCGGAATTTCGGAATTAGCACTGCCGCCGCCGATACCGCACAATGGAATACATTAAACGGTATGCACGTACCGAAAGCTAATAAAGTCTGTTACCGCTTATTACACCTCTGGATGCGCGTGGGGATCGATACATTCTTGCTGTTTTGCAATTTCAAACTTCCCAATCCTCTCCACGCGTTGTTTGCGAATTTTATAAACGTTCTTTAATTGGCCGGTTGTAATTTGTAAATTGCCTGGATTGAGTTTAGAAAACACAGGGGATGAAGCTCGATCGAGCACGATTAGACATCGTAGAATTCGCAGGTAGATTTTAATTCTATTGAATTGGCGAACATAAAATGTCATTTCTTCGGGGGTTGGTACTAAAAGATAAAATGATCGAGGAAGAAAATCGTTTGCTCTCGACGCCACACTTTCCACCGCTTTGCAAGCCGGGCATCGCTCAATTGAATAAAAATCACCGCTATCGTTACACGGTGGAGCATCGAGCTGCGACTTATCGTAACAATTTGCCGATAATCAGCGTCGCTCTGGCGTAATATAAAAAATCCCTTCGCGCTATCGTCATCCTGGTCTTCACATATAAGACGGTATTTCCGATAAAGCTTCTCCGTCCACTCATCCTCTCCAACCCTCATTCGTAGTCTTTTTCGTCGTTAGCTGGTCGCGCCCACGTACACGTGTCCTGGCTGCAAAAGGAGAAGACAGGCACCACGGAAGAGGAAGAAAGGAATGGCGGACGCATCGGCAGACGAGGAAAGAAAAGCAACCAGAGGATGAAGGGTGGATTCTTGTGAGAGCAAATCTTTGTCGTAGGAAATCGAGCGTCATGCTCGACCGGCGGCTTTCGAGGGCCGAGCACGTCGCTACCGGCTGATTCCGGTCGATCGTGTCAAACACTAAGTGCGGTTTCTGTTGGAAACGATTCAAGGTTATCGTCCCTTGGCAGACCGCATCCAACTCAAGGAAACGTCTCATGTACTTTAGCCGCTGTCTCGTTCGCAGCATAATAACGAGCTCTGTAAATATTGCATTACAAGGGTGAATATACTGATTCGGGGAAACCGAAGTTGATTGTTTTATAATGCGAGAGGTAGGCCGACGGTGATGGGCTTGCCTCGTTATTTGCGATTTCAACTCGTGGACGCTGTTCTTGCTTAGATATAGATAATGAAAATAAAAAAATCGACTACATTCAAAATGTACACACTCTGTTCGAGCCTAAAACATCCAAACGCTACTACATTGCTCCAACAATCCCCACAACCTCGCGTTCAACAGGCGTAAAAATAAAAATCCTAATGACCCTCGAGAAAAATAATTAGCCAGGGTTAGGCACAACGGATCAGCCACGTCCACTTCGAGTTTTCCCTGCACACGCCGCGGTTTACACGTCAAATGTTTGCACCTTCGTGGCTATTTCTCTTTTCCCCGCAGCTCTACTGCCGGCAGACGGTTCCGTAGGTAAAGGAAAAAAGATTAAGCGGTTGGGATACGGGCAAACAAATCGTGTGTGTCAGGAGCGCACACGCTGGCCGATGTGCCGCATCCGGCACCCTGGAATTAACGCACCGAGTGCTTTTACAAATCCCGACAAAGAGGGCTGCGGTAACAATAAGCCGCGGGGTAAGTGCTTACAAACACCGAAGGGAGTCGAGCGGCCGAGCTCTTCCCACCTCTTTTCCAACCCTCTTCCTCTGTCACACTGTCGATCTCTTTCTCTGGATCCCTGTTTTCCCTCGCCGACCTTTCTCTGGCTTGTTTCTTTTTCTCTCTCCTTTTCACATCGCCATCTTTCTCTGTTTCTCTATGTGCCCTCACCTGACCCGCGACGGAAACTTTACGCCATGCAAGCACCCTTTTCCTTTTAATTTTTACCGTCAAGCGCATACGCACTTTTCTCCGCACGTTTTCCGCCACGAATTGTTCTCCATTGTGCATACGATTCATTGTACTGGAACTTCCTGCGCGATACGAGGAGGTTTCTGTGTTGTTTTTTACGTTCCTTTAATCGTTTCTTTTTTTCGTTTAAGTAAGCTATATCAACCAGTAGAATCAGTTACCAGATTCCTTCTCTCTAAACCTAAGGTCTCAAACAATTACCGTCTATAATTTCACGAGTCCCTTTATCTCTGTTCCTTAATCCTATCCCTTAAGCATCATCCGTTGGTCGCAGCTGTTTTTTTCTCCATTCCTTACTCTGTAGATGCTCAAGATTTAAATCGTCCAAAAAAGCATCTGCGCAACCATAAATCTTGCACACCTACCGCTTATCAAATCTTGTTACAGAAACGTATTTAAGGCGTCTCGGAATTCGGATGAATTTCAAAGTTAAATATTTGATACTTTACATTTCAAGCTCGACGATTAAGCAACAAGCCTAACACCTAAAACGTGTCTGCTCGATTCATCCACGAATTCCTAACAGCGATTCAACATTCACCGTTTCACGTTCCCGTACAGCCCACACGACGAACGCTCGAACGCTTCCAAGCACACGGCATTATCGCGCGCGGTAAACAGCCAGCAGGCACTCGACGCGATGGCATTCTACGAAAGGATACACGGTGTTCCCGGTCGGGACACCGATATCGGTTAGAACGCACTCAACGCACAATATGTCGGCTGGTGGAAACAAAAGGAAAGACGCGTTAGTCCGCGAGTGCGGTCCCGACAGATAAGTAGTATCCAGCACAGAAACGTTTAGGTGAATAGAGGAGCCGACAGGCGGGAGGTCGACCGAAAGGAAATTTATGCTTCGCCACGCCGGTACACCGACGAGATTTATACGTGTCCTCCTTGCCTCCCCTTTGGCCGCCTGTCTTCCTGCACATAATACGATGTTCCACGTCCCGTTTCCCTTTCGTCTTTTATCGTCCTTCCAGCCGTGCACCGCGGCTGCGATTCGTGGCTTCGATTGCGAGCAACTTCATGCCACGCCACCGCACAATGCCGCTCTTGACTCGACGGGGACGACGTCCTGAGAGATGGGCACGACGTCAATTGGTAAATTTCATTATATCCCGGAAATGAGACGGTTCTGGGCTCTTCTTAAAGACTGAACTCCTTTTGAGGCTCTTTCAAAAGAGGAAGATGATGGGGATGGCGGAGTGTTTGGTTTGGTGGTCGATAACTCGGTGGAGTTTGTGTGGAAATTGACGCGATAAACGTGTAGCGGTGTCTGTGGATGTTTGGAGGGTATAGAAGCTTGCAATTTACTTCGATTTTATATAACGTATCGTTATTCTTTCGATAAAAATATAAGAAGTATAGTACGATCTGTTTGATCTGTTTTATTTGTACGGTGATCGTTAATCGAGGTATTAGCAGCGGTTTCTGTTTATCTAATACCGGATAGGATACGAGCATAAATGTTGAATAATTTCACATACTATTATGAATATATTGAAATTAGATTACTTGGTTATTATTCCAAACAGCGAATTACAATACTAACATAATTACGTGATTGCTATCATAAATATTGAAATCAAATAAGTTGATGCGATAAGTAATCGATAACATTGAAGTTAGATTTCTTAATTAGGGATTAATATCACTGCTTCTTACAGACGAGAGAAAACATTTTATTTTTGTACCTTGCCTTATCTTTCGCGCTCTTTGAAAGACACCGATCCAGTTCAATTAGACGCATTTCCTACCGCGTTTGATTCTCGACGTCGAGTCACGTCGGTCTGATAATTATTCCCTCACCACTGATCCGACCGCTCTCCATTCCCTCGATTTTCGCCTCCGCTAGAAGAACCGGTGGACGGCGGAAGGAATTAATTTAGCGCGCATTAGCTGGTGCAAAAAGGTGATAGTCCCGCAGAGGTAACGCAGAAAGCTGCGCCGGAGGAGACAGGAATATGCACTCCGATGCTACGCAGACATTGCAGCGTGTTCACGAACGACCGCATTATGAATAGCCCATATGCATTAAAGGATAACCCAATTTTGCGGAATTATTGCGTTCCACCGTTTCTCTTCCTGCGAACCAGACCGGCGATGTGCATACGATGTGCATACGATGTGCATACGATGTACATACGATGTACATACGATGTACATACGATGTATACGAGCCGAACAAGTCAGGGAGGTACTCGTCGAGAATCGAACCATCGATCTGTCCTTGAAAAGTAGTCAGGTGTATACGGGTCGAGTATCAGCAGGGATGATGCTCTTTCTTCGTTTTTCTATTTGCGAGACATCTGTTCCCCGATAAATTTCACGGCCTCCCTGTTTGCCACGTTGGAAATATGGCTTACTTAATTCACGGAGAGGATGTAAAGTAGGAATTCATACGCGTGTCTCGTTTCAAGCGTTAGTGGTGGTGAGGTGGTTCCCCTCTGGTGGATGTATATGGAAGAAATTGCTTTTACGAAGTCCTCGACCCAAAGGTGAAATGATCAACGACACGAGTTAAGCGTATTTGTGAATTTATAGCTGGATGCGTTTGAAACGTGGAACTATCTGGGCACGAGGTTTATTAATGGTCTCGATGAAAAACGCTTTAATATATACCGGCGCAGCTGCTTTTTCTGTATATTAATTTTGCGCTTGCTTTCTTTTACTTTGATAGCGTGCCGCTTCGCGAGAGTATTCGGGAGAGAGTATTCTGTGTTTATTAAGCTCGTGTCGTGCCATCGGCAGAAAGTAATGTTAACAAATTTCGACAACGAGGAAAGAGGAGAGGAGAGAAAATTCTTGGTCGCTAATCGTTGAGCATGTCGACGTTTAATCTCGATCTCGAAGAAACTATGAAAGAATAACAGAGACTGACTTTTCTGCAGTGTGCTTCGGAGCAATCAGGTGCTCGCATCGTTGCGTGAGCTGCAGTTGCTTAAGCGTCATCGATCAGTATAAGACGTATATACAATGAAATCACAGCTAACGACGTTAAAGCGTTCAGATAACGCAATTGCTACCTGTCCGACATCAAAGTTGTTTTCAACCTGCTTTTTTCTACCGTTCTAAACGACACAAGTCATTTCTATTAGAAATTGCAGCTAAAAAATAGTTTAACGGTATAAAAAATATCGAGAGGATCGCTAACAAAAATCATTCTTTACAAAATTGTCTAATTTAAAAACTGAAAAAAAAAGGAAACTTCCTCTAAATTAAGAAAACTTCAAAGGAAACGAGATCACGATTAAATAAAAACTGAACTATTAATTCATTATAGGCAAACAATTAATCCATTCTTCGCGTCCGATCCTAATCGACGTTGCATACGCGTCTTATCGGATTAATTCAACAACAGCGACAAAAACATTCTTGCTCGATAGGCAATTAAGAAGAGTATCCCAATGCTTTCCAACGGAACGTTGTAACGATAGTCGGAGGCAGACTCGACGGGTGTCATTAATCCCCTTGCTGGCTCGTCCGTCTTAATTAGCACACCGACCAGCAGCAGGGCGCACACGGACCAGTTCGAACGACACGCGAGCATCGCTTTCCCGCGCGTTACGTGCAGATGCACGTGCATCCACTACAATTTTCGCGTCCTTCTTCACGAGAAAAAATAAAAGCTACGCTCCTTTTTTTTATTCTCGCGCACGCGCACAACGCTATACCTCGCGGCGTTTCACCGACTAATGACTGGCCTTGTTATCGCGAGCCTGTCGACATTGTTCGTAGCGAAGTCGCTATTGTAAAGATATAAAATCTCAGTGAAATTACTTTATCGCTCACGCGTCGTCCCGACGAGCTTCGGAAATTATTCAAATGGACACTTTTCGCTTTCACTTTTACAGCGGACGAAGAAGTCGTGTCTGAAGCATGATGTTGTAGCATCCGCAACGTAGGATCGTATATCCTGTGATTTAAAATATGAACTGCACCATATATAAGCACATTAAAAGTGNTGCACGTGCATCCACTACAATTTTCGCGTCCTTCTTCACGAGAAAAAATAAAAGCTACGCTCCTTTTTTTTATTCTCGCGCACGCGCACAACGCTATACCTCGCGGCGTTTCACCGACTAATGACTGGCCTTGTTATCGCGAGCCTGTCGACATTGTTCGTAGCGAAGTCGCTATTGTAAAGATATAAAATCTCAGTGAAATTACTTTATCGCTCACGCGTCGTCCCGACGAGCTTCGGAAATTATTCAAATGGACACTTTTCGCTTTCACTTTTACAGCGGACGAAGAAGTCGTGTCTGAAGCATGATGTTGTAGCATCCGCAACGTAGGATCGTATATCCTGTGACTTAAAATATGAACTGCACCATATAAGCACATTAAAAGTCAGAGAAAAATAACGAAACGATATTGTCAATTAAAATTATTTACTCGCATAAAAAATATATGTCTTTGTTAATAATTTTATCAATTTCTTCCACATCGCAAACAACTAAGAAAAAGACAACAAAATTCTAATCAATCGTGTTGGATAAGACACAAGACTGAACATTCCATCCTCGAATTCGCACGCAGTAAAGCCTGTTCGAGCGTGACCGTTGGGGCGTGCAACCACGTGGATTTACTTGCGGCCAGCTCGTTACGCCGACCGGGCCTTCGAATTTACACGCGCGTCCGTTTCGAGCCTTTTCGAAAGAATATGTTTCGCGCGTGTGCGCTGTCCTGAAAAGCTGTCGCGCTTACCAGGAACCGGTTTGGCGAACCTAAGCGGTTTCCAGCGTTCGAGCGTATTCGCGCGTGAAAACGCAGCCCCGAAAATCGGGACAACGCCAATTAAACCGCGCATTCAATTGGCCGTGTACGCGTTTATTAAAACGCGTGTTCAATTAGATTCAATAAACAAAGTGGCGCGATATTGTCGAAGACGAAGATTATTAAATGTATAAATTGTTTGTTGGTCGGATCGAAGCTGGCTCATTCACGGTGCACCGCATTGTAAAGGGTTCTTAAATGGGAAACGAGCCTCTCCGTTAATTGGAATACCCTGTGACGGGTGTTCATGCTTTCCGGTCGATAACGTATCGCAATCGGAATTGTCGCATCTATGAAAATCCACATATATTTTTTTCCATTTCAATTTTTTATTCCGTAGTGAGCTCCCGTTTGATAATTCACTCGTTAACGATGAAAAAGCTCCCGGTGAAAATAGGTTAGAACGCGAACGAGCAACTAGTTCGCGGAAAACAGGCGATTCGTTTGTTTCACTTGTGATACTGTGTTTGGAATAAATTGGAGAATTTTTCGTAAGTGGTGTTCCGAAACGTGAAGTTTGACTGTTAAATTTTCTTAAACATTGGAGTTTACGTACTCGTATATCTATATATTTTTAACTTTATTTTATATGTTTAGAATTGTACTACTATATTTTATCGGTATATTATTATACATTCGCCAATCGAGGTATTTATAACAATTATTAAGTTCTAGATTTCCCTGTAAATATTAGGTTGTCCCAAAAATTTCTTTCGTTATCTTCAACGTCTTATCTGTTAAGCGAGAGATTGAGGAAGGTAATGGAGCAAATTTGATTCTATGTGATATAATAATATATTGTAAAACAAAATGTTATGCGTTCATTACTTATTAATAAAACGAAAGAAACGTTTGAGACAACGTAATAAAAGCAAAAAAGAATAGGGCGATTGCGAGACTTATTCTCGCGGTAGTCTGACTACACGCGTCCGCTACTACTTATTTCTACCTCGGTACACTTTTATTGCTAACAGGTTAAGCATCCACGTTCAACGAATAAACAATAAATACTTTTTTCTCAACAGTTTAACCTAGAAACAGAGGTAAATCCAGTAAATTCCGTTCCTTTGAACTACGTAACAAATTAAACAAGTTAGCTGTAATCCAAACAGCAACATTCGAGATACCCGCTCGAGGTAAGTTACATTTCCTGCAATTGCAACGATGTGAGTCTCAAGTTGCGCCATTACACTAAGTGTCAACCTACACTGCAACTCTCGGAACACCGTATCCGTTTTAGTTATCGTCGCGTCTCGAACGATACGCGTGCAAACACTTTTTTTCCTCTCGTCTCGTCGGTGAGAAGGAAACGACCCTCGAAGAAAGAATCGTGGAAAAGTCTCGACGAGTTTCCAAGTTATGACGCGACCGTATAGTTGGTCGAAAGAACCGGAAGTCGCGGAGAGTGCAGATAAATGCCCGTTTGGTTCCGCGCGATCTAAGTTATGTTTGTTCGCGACGATCTAAACAATATTATTCGTGGCGTCGCGAAGCAACCATTCGAGCAACGACCAAAGGATAAACCCTCGTGATAACACGATTTCACTATTCCTGCGAACTTTACGAACGTCGTATCTCTGGTCCAATGTGTTCTGATAGAGAATCCTTTGCTTTCATATTTCGACACAGCGTACCGCGTTACATTTTACTTTAAAAAGGGAGTTTATCTAACTGTTTGTAGGTCAACAGTTTCAAAGCCCGTGTACTCTCGTTGTTGGTTTCGGCACAGTAGAGGAATAAGAATAGGATTCTTCCTTAACTATTACGCTTTTGGAATTATTATTCGCGAGGACTTTCGAATCTAACGTTTGTCATTAAGATCTATTCGCCTATATTTTAATAATAAAATTAACAACCGGAATCCCATACCGTTGAAAAAATATATTACAACATTCAATTTCCTTTATTTCACGTATCTCGCAAACACAAATGACGTTCAAATTCTCTGAGGAATCCTAAAAATATTTATCAATGCAGTCTGAAATCCCAAGAAACGCGAGCACAACGGGAACGAGTGTCGATGCAGAGTCATTTCTACTTGTCGTTCGTTTAATTAAACAACAGCAAGGGCGCTCCCGTATTCGATTCCAAACGATGGGTCGATTTCCAAGAACCGGTACATTCGCACGCAAACTGGCGTACGTAAACGTGGCGTGACAAGTGAACGAAGTCACGGTATCGAGAGATGGCCAACAATCAGACGGGAGCTTCGAGTCACGCGGACAAAGAAGCGCAACTTTTTCCCGTCGTTTCGCTCAGGATTTCGATTAAAAATTCCTGACTTCTAACAAGGTTTTATGGATGCGATAAAAACCAAATTGTTGACGAATAGTCACGCGACATTGTCTGATCGTGCTGCAAAACTATTTTCATTCGTAGGAACGTAATAATGAAGTATCGATGGAGTTGGAAAACGAAGAACGAAAGAAAAAAAAGAAAAAACACCAAACTCGCAGTTCTACTTGCAGCGAGGAAATTGCTAAAAAATACTCACGGTAGTTGTTTTTTCCGTTTTTTTTTTCTAATTCTGCTGTTCGTAGCGTGTAGAAAGAATGGCGGCACTGTACGCACCAGCTGTTGCGAAAATTGAAACGAAAAACCGACAAAGATTATGTTTTTTCGCGCTGGCTGCTAAGTTAACGAACTGAAGTTACGTAACGAGGCGCACGCCAAGCAATGTTCGGTCAAATTTAACTTTATTAGCGAATTCGCCCTGCGCACTCGTTATATTCTTGTTGGTCGGCATTAAACTTTCATCGGTCGGTTGAACTTTTGTTACGGACGCAACACGGCGAACTTGATGAATGAACAACGTGTCCGTGCATCGATTTATCGATTGGTTACATTAACAATTCCAGTTTTTCGATAAAGTCGAGAGAGGCTGGTGAAAGTTTTCGAACACTGTCGACCGAATTGTGCGAAAGACAAATTTTGTACATCATTTCGTGTACGAAAAAAAAAAAAAAAATTGTACACAAACATATTTGTTAAGAGAGCTTAACAAAATACCAAACAAGTATACATAAAGCGAGTGAAAGAAAGTTTGTATCAATGTTTCGCAGAACTTGTTAAAATTATCTTGTTGGGTCGCTTAAGATACTTTCTTATAATTTATAAAAAAAAGCCTAAAATATTATCAGATTAAAATCGTGGAAATAAATAAAAATTTTCTCATCGAGAAGAAGAAGAAGAAGAAAATAAAAGCAATATTTCTGAAAAATAGTGATTACTCCTGGAACGTCTTCCTTTCATCGCCGACATTTTGACGAGTTTACACCAAACAACGGCCACGGCTCTATCAATTCTGTTAGATGCCCTGTCAGGGTAAAACTAATAACGCGTCGAAGATATATCGTAATCATCGCAAAGGTCAGATAAGGGTCCGGTGTTTTGGATCAATAACAATCAGAGGCATGCCAGGACGTAAGGATGGCGTTTAATTTCCGAGGGCGTGCATGCACACCGACCGCCGAAAATTAATATAGATGGATATGAGTTATCTGCGAAACGGACCAGGCCTGGGTATGTCGGTGACGTGTATGACTCTCGTGATGGGGATCACAAAGTCCTGACAGGACATTCGGCTGTGCAGGACGATAGATATCAACCCGTTTTAACGTAACTGTCGAGTGGACGCTTTCAGATCTCTGAAACTGACACTGATGGCTTATCCGTCCTCGTCGAATCGCGGCTGATACGCATCCTCGAAGAATGTCGCGTTTGTGGCTGATCTTGGACGAAAACGGAGATTAAATTAAGCACGATGGCTAATTTATTTTCAGTCAGCCCGATTGTCGTGCGAGAAGCGAACCATTCTTCTTCATGGTAGAGGACTTGATTTCTCGTTGTACAGCTTGGTGCAAGGAGTAGGAGTGCTTTGATACCGAAATCTTTAAATTTAAATAAAATTCTTTCCTCTTCGAGAACGATATACCTCTTAGCTCTAGATACTGTTCCACAGACATCGTTTGTTTAAAACATTCCCTCCATTTTCAATTCTGTATGTTTCTGCAAAGCTCTACGCTTTATAAGGAGCTTCGTTAGCAATCGTATTTATGTGCTTTACAAAGGCAGCCGTGAGATTGCGATACGCCTAAGAGAGTACAGGGTTTCTCGAAAGAAGCACGTTACAGCCACTGGGTCGGATATCTTGGACATGTCACGCAAGCTATCTCCCATATTCGCTAATTGTTTACGAGCATAAGATAGATGCTGCACGGTGTTTCGACCAAGTTTGAAACTGATATTTCGCAAAGAAACTTGAGATACTCGAATATCTATATAGAGTGAACTCGTAATTAGAAACGTTAGAATGCAAACTTTCCCAGCAGAATAGCGGCCGTTCCTGTTTTCAGCATTAAATTCGGATGCTCGCTACGAGAGTGCATTTCAAACACGACACGACGTCTTTTATTTCCATTTCTGCTACATTGTGTACCATTTCACATGCGAAGCTTGTTGCAAAATTAGGATTATAAATTAGGATTTCTATTTTATAAATAGTCCATTTCAAAACAATTTTTTAGCGAGTTTATTAGTTTCTGCTTTCCTTTTTTTTTTTTGCCACTCTTTCGAAATTCCCATCAACAAGCCTTAAAATTTTTTTTTTAGCTTCGCCATTGTTAACCTACAATATGAACGGTGTAGTTTGAACAACCATCGATGCAACATTAACACCCATTCCATGTTTCGCGATCCGCAAATAGAAACAAGCAAATATAGACGTTCGACTGTTTTCCTGTTTGTCAGCCGATAATTCCGAAGGAGGAAAGCTAAGATTAACCGCGAGCTAAACTCGACTCGGCGACTAATCCCACCCTTTCTGACTTCCCAATAAACTTCCTCCACCGTTGGTATTCATATATGCAGGCAGCGCGCGAACGCACAGACCTCAGATTGCCTCGCATCTTCTCTGATCCAAAGCACACCGAGAGTACACGGATCGCAATATCGTCAGGGTCAATCTGCGGACCTTCGTCAAACGGAAAGCAAATCAAATTCCCCGGCAAAGCATGCACGCGCCAATTAGAGTATTTCGCCCGGAATCCCGCTTTGATCAACGCACCGGCTACCTGAGTAATCTCGTCTGTAACCGATGAATACGCCCCGTGATTATTATCAATCGCCTTTCCCGCGTATGAAAATCGCGAGACCAATTTCTCTCACCAATTACTTCATCTACCTCGGTTCGCTTCATACGGGAATGTGTACACGCGTGGTTGATGTCCTTTCTGAAACTATTCGACAATGGCGGTTCGAAGAGCGAAAGAGATCGTGAATTCCGTGGAAACTACTCTTGAGTAGTTTCGAGTCGATTCGAAATTGGAATTCTGATACAGGGCTGTCTATCTCTGATACAGAGTTTGTTTGACCCTTCTGCTACTGCCAGTGATTTTAATCGTTCGCCACGAAGCGATTTTTGTACATTACGGACTATTATAGTCGCCCATTGGATATTACGAGCAACTGTAGCCGCTTGATGGATTGTATTCATATTTTGAGTAGTGATTCATGCGTTGATAACGGATGTTTAAATATACCTAATTTTCTATCATTTGTAAGTAGTTTGATCCGATCATAAGAAATAGGTATCGAATTTTATTGAATGAAATAAAAATGTAACGAAGCAAAACAAATATTCGAGAATCGTAACAGAGTTAATATCTATTTCACTTATGAATATTATTGGAAACGACAAGATAATTTTGGTATTATAAATTCAATAATATTAATTTGCATTGATCAATTTAATTGCATTTCTTTGGTTAATTTATTTAAAACGATCGATATATTGTAATTATCAAAGTTTGTAACCATCGTGGACGCGTGCACCGTTCTGGTCAGTGTATCGCGTTACGATGGTCACCAGCCGCATTGAGTTATGTTGATCAGATAACAGAGGGGAACGTAATACCATTTGTTAGGGGTTCAACGGGTTCCTGATAAAATTAATTTCTGCGAACGATATTTGAAAAGTTAATCTTCGATGGCATCGATACGCTCTATTCAATGAAAACTAACGCGGAAAATTTGTGCGATAACGTTTACCTCGATATTATAGTTTTCCAGTGAAATCGTGAAATTGCTTAATTTGTCCCAAATACTCACCATCTGAAACATATGAATAAGGTAATCGTGAATTTAAACAGATATAAACTGACAATAATAATTCAAACATGATATCGTAAAATAAATAAACGCGATAAAAAAATATAGTAAAATGTTATATGGATGAAAATCATAAAAGTTTACAAGTTTATTAACAATTAATTTAATAGAGTAAACCATGAAAAAGTTTTTTCTTTCATAAGTAAACGATAACCATGACAACCTCTGCGTGAAAGCATTGCAAAAAAAAGTTATCTCGAATGAAACCTCTAATTGATTCAAGGAGCGGAAGCTTCTCAGCAGTCGGTGGCTTATCGACGATACGGTCAATCGATTATCAGCGTCGCATCGTTGGCACGATTTCCAGACGTACAGAAATAAAAGCATAATCTTGCTGCTAGGCTGTAGCAGGTCCGAAGTTAATATCGCGGCGCCAGAAAAGGCCTGGCTAGGCCAACGGCACGAAATAGTCCAAGGGGTAATAGGGATGGGACGCAGGAGGCCGAGATGCGCTCTAATAGAGACAGAAAGCCAATCTACCCTTCCAGAGGCGAAATACATGTACCGCGGCTTCTCTAATCTACAGGAGAACCCTTTCAGGTTTTTGGGGTAGAAGAGCGCAAACATCGTCCCCTGACGTCGTCGTTAGCCACGGGGATCGTCCGTCGTCAACGCTGGCCCAACGGCTTTCGCTCGATCTCACAAGGAGAGAAAGTTTTGCCTTGTAGCCGAAATTAAACCGCGACGATGAAGGCCCGCCGAGACTTTAACGACGGGTGAAAGCGGTGTACTCGAGCGAACCGGAATTTTCACGCTGAGAGCGAACGCCGACTGAGCGATACGCGTTACCCTTTCGTCGTTCGGTGAATCCGGTTATTTTGCCATGCTTATGAGATGGTTGCTTTTATATTTATAACACGAATACATTGATTAATTAATTGTAACATTGTGATTCTCTATAGAAGTAAAGATTGTAAAGTTGTATACTATTTAGGACAATCTTTAAGTTTCGGTAACAATATCGTTGAAATATACTGTTATAGTAAAAGCATAAATTTGTGATTACATTGTAATATTGTTTAACGAAGTACAGTTAAGATTCGAGTAATTACTTAGTCTCCCTTTGATGCTCCTTTAATTTCAAGGCATCAATTCTATTTATTTCACGTTCCATCAAACACTTCCATCGACGAGCCCAGCAAGGTGAACTTCGTCTCGACTGCTACTCGTCTTTTCCCTATTATCCTTGTCGCACTTTGAACCGACGGAACGAAATAGCGCGCCACTCAATCGTTTCCAGCTAAACAGAAATCGATGGAAGTCCGTTCAACAGTAACGAAACAGCAATACGCTCGATTCGTGTTCCAGTCTCGTAACAGGACACGACGAAGAATCAGCCTGGAATCGAGCAACGACAAGAAATCTCTTTTTCTTGTTCTGCAGAACGCTCTTATCGTTATTACGTCGTTTGACGGCCACAATGCCGCCGGAGAGGGAAAAAGAGGGCGACACAGAGCAAGAACAGGGGTAGAAGCACGCGAAAAGGGGTGAAGGAAAGGAAAAAAGACAGAAAAAAGGAACGATTGCATTCGACTTGAATGCGGAGCATAACGGGGAGTAAGTGCACGAGAGAACGGGTCCTTTTCGCAGTTTATTCTTCGTGAAGTCGAACGGTGGAGAAGCGAGGAGTTAGGGGAGGGCCTTTCGCGAGCACCATTAAGTCAATAGAGAGAGGACCTCGTCGTTATTCCTCGGTTGGTATGTTCTCGAAGGGCGAGGCGTGCCATAAAGGCAACGATGAATAATTATCACGAGTGCTCAAGTAAAACAAACAACTAACCGCGCTCGACTTGACGGCTAAGTGGCATACTTAACAAACAACCGGCCCGAATGGACGCAGTCTGTGCACGTGGACACGGACCGAATCGCGAGGGTCCTTCCTCCTCATCGCGTGTACCTACCTGATTAACGGATACTCCCCAGGGATCGAAATAAAGAGGAGCACTTTGATTCGCTTAGCTACCTCATTGTTCTCGATCCGGGCGGAACAAACGCATTGGAAAATGTTTGACGTTGGGTTGCATTGTCGAATCTTCATTGTTAGACGAAATGATCGAGCGTCGGGGGCAACTGTGTCCATTGATGGATCGTGGAATGGGTTGAAGACGAAGATGCGTTAGTTGTCTACTTTTGTAGATCAGTTAACGAAGGAACGATGTAGACAGTGGCTCTACAATTCTAATTGATTTCTAATCGAATTAACTGTTCGAATAGGTAGTCGATAAAATATTTAAATACAAAAGTTTCTGACAAAAGTTGATGCAATACTTTATCAATGGTTTAAAACATATTCCTAGAAAAAATTAAATTTTATTTTCAAACTATGAATCACTTTGGTCCGATAATTTTTAATTATTATAAAACGCAGACGCAGAAGTTCTTTTTGAATCATCTTATTTATAAATACACAAGCCATGTTCACTTAATTGATTATTGAATTATTTCGTCGGATCTAGATACAACAGGATGCGCTAGTTTTCTACGGTAATGTAGAAATAGATGTATCAGTTAAATAGAACCGAATTAACTAAATTAACTAATTTACGAAGCCCACTGGCTCAATCTAACCTCGATTTGAAAATATACTCGCTAATATTACAGATGTAAATGACCAAGAATAAAACGTAGGACCTCTCGAACTATCGGTTCATGCAAATAGCCAGAAGTTACATAAAATATCATAGTTCAATATACCTCGGCCGATTTCTCGATGCCGGCGAAAATTTGAAGAACCATTCTCCATTGAATATAAATCACTCGTTGCCACTCTCCTCCGCCCTCGATTTTCGTATTCTACGCTCGGATATTCCAATTTCTATCGCCGGATATGCATTCGTTGAGTCAGTCTCTATCTAGCCGAACGCCACTTCTACGTAGCATTTACATTTCGGCCTATATCCATTGTTAACCGTGGCCAACGAACGGTTTCAATAAGAATTGAAAATGAAGATGCTTTTCAGCTCAAAAGAACCGAAAGAAGGAAGTAAAATTATGGGTTCGTTGAAACATATGGGAATAAAGTGTGTTGAATACGTTTAATTTCCTTACATTAATTACCGTTTCAAAAGTGTAACTCATGTAACAAGTGATAAAGAGACGCACAATAATTAACACTATAAATATCACTACCCTTGCAGTAAGATTCAGAAAAAATCTCAAGTGTACCCACCGTTATAAATACAGGTAGGGTGTACAACACCCTCCTGTGCAGAAGGGTAAAAATATCGCTAGTACGAAGTAACTTCTCGACCAATAATTTCAAACCAGTAACTAAATAGAACAAATCCCTTAATAGATACTATCCAATACAGGATTCTTCCCCTGCATCGACCTTACAAATACATATGAAACTTAAGTAATATCAGTTTCAAAGAAATACCCGTAGCCTCCCAAAGGGAAGTATAGGACCACAGAAGAATAAACCCTCCTTTAGAGCAACCGTCTACCGGGTTATGCTCATAAAACTTTATACGATCCACCTACATCGCATCTCCATTAGCTGTGGTTCTCGCCTCGCGTTTGCAACGCAACTGGGTCTTTTCCGCGACACGCTTTCACCTGTTCTCGCGGTTTGCGGACCGAAACACGAATAAAAAGTGGCCACGAGAGGCTACGAAGGAGACGCTATTTTTGTCCTTAAACGCGACGGTATACCATGGTTCTGCATTACGCCAAGGAACAAGCCACGGGATAATACTTGCAAAGAGAGTTCAACCCCGCTGATCCACGGATTTTAAAGTCCTCCCAGCCGCCGTGGGACGAGGAAGAAAGGTTCGAAAGAGAGGAAACGGCATACGGAGAGGGAGAAGATAGGCTCGAAGAAAAGGGTGAGCAGATAAAATGGGGCTGGATGTTAAGGGCGCGACCCGACCTGACTTCGAACGCTGCTCCCCTTTCACGTCATTTAGATAAAATACGAAGGCTCTGTTAGGGCCACGATGCCAGTCATTTGTGCCTTCACTGTCGGCTCTGCAGCGGTCTCTTTAGCCAGTTTGGCTTTTCCGCAAAGAGGAAAGTTGGAAGGGTAGTGTGCAATGTGCTTGTATATTAATTTTGGCGATCGTACTTTTGTTGATAGAGTTTGAGGGTTTAGGATTTAAATAAATAAATGGTTAGTCGATAACTACCTAGTTTAAGTTACAGTATTAATTTCTTTCTTCAACAGGTTCGGAAAATAGTCCTTCTGAGATCTTTTCTTTCATTTTTTAAGTTAATTACTTTTTACTAATATTATGTTTTATTGATTTGTAAATTTGTGTCGCATCTAGACACCATCGAAATTATCCATGTACAGAATTCTTGCAACGTCACTTGTGATTCAGTTAAGATTATTTCTAAAATTTAGCTTTAATTTAAAAAATTCAGAATCGTCCGATTTTCAAGGACTTTTGGTAGTTACGTTAACTTAGAAATGAGTAGCCAGCTTTAACGTACATAACTAGAAAAAATCCATAAAGCTACGGGTTATTTAGCTCCTTCGTATCGCGACAGTGGCCGAAAAGTGGTAGGAGCCGAGATTACTAGCAAGGAGGGACAGTTTTGCAAGAGGGGATAGTTCGAGAGAAGCAAAGTTAGCGACACGTCCAAACTTATCTTCCCTCTGTTTAATTTAACGTAGCTTCGAGTTAGCCGTTAACGCGGACCCGACGAAACTCACCCGACAAGCGTAGTTTGCACGATTCTGGACCGTCCCATCCTTCCAAGTTCTTCCTCCTCACCCTACATTTCTTCTTCTTCTTCTTCTTCTTCTTCTACTGCTTCTTCTTCTTCTTCCTCTCCCTGGTCGTTGCCGTTGCCAACGATACGAGCAAGCCCGTTGGACCGCGTTACGACAACGCGATACATCGCTGCAATATCCTCTTGAATACTATGAGAAGCCGTTTCGCGCCATTTACCGCCTAATTTGTAGCTGGAAAAGTTAGCAGGGTCCCAGCCACCTCGGATAGAGGGGAATTTCGAGTACGAAATACAAAGAGACGTGTTTTCGTCCGGAATGAAATTTTAACAAGTCATAATGCGAATACCAGGAACTTAATACGTTCGCTACCACGCGTCACATATTTCTAACGCAGCAGTTCGTTTCGAGAGTCCAGTATCGCACCTATAAGGACTAGGAGAGAAAAAATTATCGGTCTTTTTCCGACCTGATCGTAACAGCGAACGTGTTAAGCAACGATCGAGGTAGAAACGGTGTGGTTGAAGATAAATTGTAGGTCTGTCTGACGCTTATAGCGTACAGTGTGTCGAAAAGTATTTTACGTTGTATCGAAATAAAATTGAGGCTTGTTAGTGAAATATGCGAAAGGCGTGGGAAAAAATGCATATACCATGAAATGCGTCACGGACAGTGGAGGAATTTTGATTATACTTGAAATTTCTTGGAAGATGTTTCCATACATGATACGCCAAGCCAGGCACGGCATGCAAACCATCCTCGCATGCGAGCGCGAGCCTGCGTTTTGAGCCTGCATAAATTTATTTGGGGGAGATGGTGAGAATATTTGATACGAGGTGTACGTCGTTGCGATAATCAATAGTTTCAGTCTCTGTTAATCAAAGTTAATAAAAGTTTAACAACGTTCCAGTTCAAGATTTTCTTTCCAATTTGTTGTAACAATATTTTATAAGAACAGCAGACAATTATATAAAATGTACAAGTACAGAATTTCACATTTATAAATACTACCGAAGATCTGCAGTGTGTTAAGTGGATTATTTCTTGAGATAGCTGAAAACTTGAAAACTGAGTTAACAGAAAGTTGACTGGAAGTTGAGAAACAGAAATTGCCCAGGCAGATTTAATCATGTTTAATCGAATAATTTGAGGAAATGACATAGCAAACCTTTAAAATCACAATATTTATACTTTCAGACACTTCAATGTTTGATTACCGAATAAAATATTGCTTGGACGAACATTATTATACAGATACTCGGAAATAATACCGTACAAACGTTTTAATACAATCGTTTGATTTTAATTCTCATGCATTTTTTTTTACCTTAGATTTTCACATCCTCGCGTTCGTCCAAAATATTTCTTTCATCCCTTCCACAATTTTCTGCGTTCGATTACTCAGTAAGGTATCCATTTCCGACGAAACTCATTGGCGAATAAAGAAACGCGGTCTGCGATCGCAATTCGCGCAACGGTACGTACAGTGATCGAATAAACCAAAAAAATTTACTCTGCGGAACAAAAAAAAACAAAAAAAAAACAAAAATAAAATCGTTCTTTGAAGGTACGCGCACACGCGTACGAGCCAGCGTTGCACTGGTTTCCGCATGGAATACGAAAACACGACTCCTCGGCCTACTACAACCGATTCCACTTGAACGATCGTCAATGAACATCGTGTCTGTGCATTATTTCATCCGTGATTTTACAAACATGTAAACCAGAATAGTTCGAGGAAACAGAAAAAAAAAACACAAAAAAAGGAAAAAAAGGCGAAAAAAAGTATTGCAACCCATCCACATTCCCGTGGAATATCGACCACCAGTCGCTCAGATGAACGCGTTCCATTCTCGTTTTTCATGTTTGCCAGAAAATTTCGCGCGCAATTTCATATGTTTCAAGAGAGGAACCGTGTTGCTCGACGCGATGGTCTTCATGGCTTGGTTTGTAGCATCGTAACGGCGCATACCGTTCTTCAATTAAATTAGCAGATTGTTTCGTTCCACGGAATCGAACGATCCAGGCGCACCGACATTGTTCTTGTGTGATTTAACTGCACTCAAATATCGCGTTGTACCAGCCAGTTTCGACGCTTCGTTATTACGAATTCTGCTGGCTCCAATGTTCGGTGGTATGTGACAGTTACTTGTTATTATAACCACGATATGTTGATCGTTGAACTACTTTAGCCGATTAGGTTGAATATACTGATTCCTTTGTGGGTAGGTTCTGTCGCTTGAAGCATAATATCGGGAGTAACTGTTTTCTACTCGGAAGATGTATTTCTGTTGCGTTGATAACTAATTATCCGAAATTTTAAAGCTTTCTCCGATGTTTTAATAAATGATCGAGCTCCGTATATTCGTACAAATAATTGAACGATATTATACATTTCGTTGCGATAGAAATTAATTTTAATCAAAGATTTTGAACGTTCGTCGCTAAAGTTTCACCGGTACTTGTTAGAATTTCCTTGAATAAGATATTAAAGTAATAAGAAAGTTGTCTCTCAAAAACCTCTTTATTAACATAACAGTAAATATCCCTTTATGCTTCGAGATAATCTTTGTTAAATCATCGCGGAAACTTTGTTTGTACAACTTCGTTACTTTCCGTTTCACAAAGACCATTTCCAACCACGTGGCCAGCACGGCGTACACCAACGGTAAGAAAAATTATTCTCAAATACCCGGAAGACGAAGCAGACTCGGAGTTACTCGAGGAAGATGTTGAACGCTGGTGTGTAAACTGGAAAACGTCCTAAGACCTGTATTCGACCAAACTTACACCGTCGTCGCTCGATCGAGGGCGAAAAGTCGACGGGGAGACAGAACGATCCGCCGAGGCGGTGGTCGGGGAAAGCAGAAGTACGGTCTTAAGAAAACTCGCAATATTTACCCAGCGGAAATCAGGCACGACGTAAAAATACAAATCGCCCTAATCATTATTTACTTTACTTTACCGAGCGTCGCGCTTCTCCCTCGTTTCAGCGAACTCTCCCGACGCGAAAAATCGACTCTTGTTGCACTCGAAAACGTCGATTTACAAGATCTGGCCAACAAGCATCGGAGCGCTTGATTAAAGAGAATTTCAGTGTCAACTATGATTCGATGGGAACGTTAATTTCGTCAGTTTTCGTTGGTTAACTTTTCGGTAGTACGTATCGAGTAGAATTTTCATTGGTATCGAATTAATTGTTTCTATGTTTTGGATTTATATATTAATGTTATGAACTCGTGCGAGATTTGGAATAAATGAGTGAATATTATTTTGGTAAATTGCTGCTTCTGTAAATTTTTTTATAGCGATGTATAAAAAATAACTCCTCGGTGCCACAAAGCAGTCAATGGCTTTATCAATTTTGGTACTTCTGATAGAGTTCAAAAAATTAATGAAAATTGATAAAAGTTAATAGACAATCTACGTTTTATCGTATTCGAATGATGAAGCTGAAGAAAATATTTCAGACACACATTACTAGATATACTTCGTGTTGTGCAAAAGGTAAAAAGCTCTACCCCTAAAAGGGAGCTTCACTGAATAAACACTCATATAAATGTTCTTTCAACGTTACCGTGCCCCTCTTGTGATAAAATGTAAATTAAACTAAAGCAAATATTACAAATAATAATAATTGCAAAGCTATAAATTTGAAAAATTTATAAGTTTCATTTCAAATCATTTTTATCAAGATAACACCGGTAAAAGGATATACGTATACAATTTTTTGATTCTTATCAGACGTCTCGTTTCTTGCATTGCTTTCGATAAATATAACTCTCAACAGCGACGGCGTACTGAAATTAAAGAACATGGATCGTGAATTCTCATTTAAATTCTGATACGGTTAAACGTAGCCAATCAACGACGGCAGCTCGGATCTTACTCTTGGTAATTGCTCAATTTTTTATTATCACGAACGTATAAACTAGAATTTAAACGAGGCCGAGTCTGGGGGATTAATTATTCGAGCCGATTCAATATTTACCGGCCATTAGCGAACGATCGCGACGAAGGAAGTCCCCCTCGGTGGCAGTGCAGCCGATAAATTAAACTTTCATAGAAAATACTTATCTCCGCCGGGAGGAAATTCCGTCTGATAAGCGTGGCCGATACCGGTGTGGTAAAAGAAATTCAATTAGGTTCGTAGTCGACATATCTCGATACGCTCCTTTTTTCTTCTTCTCCCTTTACTCTGAAATCTTCAGTCCCAAGGACTCGAGCGACCGCTTAATCTAAGATAATCGGAAAAAGGGGCAAATCTCAGCGGTAACTGGTCTCGAGCACGGGGACGGCGAGCTTCCAGCTCGGCAAGGTGGAGAAGAACAACGGAAAGAAGCGAAGAGAGGAAAGAAGAAATTGAGTAAATACAATTGTACCGTTTCAAAATTTAAACGATACAACGTGTATACTCGTAGATCGTTGAAGCGTTCAGAATCGAACGAAGCGTGTATGATTTTGTAAATCAATGACTGAATATTAAGTTTTAAAAAATTATAGTACTATATCATTGTTAACATCACTGCAATATTATTAATACCATTATTATTTAATTATATTTAATATTTCACTCAAATTCGCTATCCAGATGATTTTAGTAAATGAAACATTGTAATTTCATAGTTGTTAATATGAAACGTTAACACGCACCTTCCTAACTTAATAGAAATTGAATCAGAACTACCACTCGTAATAATGATTCGAACAACCGTATAAACTACAAGATTATCAACCATTCTCATACTCCGTCACCCTAACGTCTCGTTAACTTCGACCAGTCCACAATCAATCTCGGTACGATTTAGCAGGAACGAAAGTAGAAAGCGGTACAAAAGGCAGCTGGTAGCCGGTGTTCCAAGAAACGAGAGAAGGGAAAATAAGACCAATAGGGTTGGGGAGCAAATGGCTCATTGGCCACGCGTTCGCCTAACTATGTTACTCGCAGCAAGGCCATTTCTTCTCGCTTCGAGTCAACCGAACCCTCGAACGACAGAGAGCGGAATTGCGAGCTGCAATCACTGCCGCCAGACCAAAAGGCGGCACGAAGTAGAAAAAGAAATTCGGGAAAACAGGGGAACGAGGAAAAAAAGGTGGGGAGGAAAGAAATATCCTCGCGTTTCTTAGCCGCGGGCCCGGGAAATTGAATAGTGCCCGCGAAATTGAAAGAGGAAATTCGACGCGATTCGTTGCTGCTTTGTTGCCTCGTGGGTCCGAATTTTATTTTCTTTCCCGATGATGCTTCTCTTTCTATCGTTTAACTTCGTTACTCGCGATATATGTGCTGCGGATTGTTATAAAAATAATACGAGAAAAGATTTAATGAAATCGAAGAAGTAAGGAATGTCACGATGATACACGGTACGCATCTACGCGAGTATTTTGACTTGCTCGCGTTTGCGATAGTTTTCTCAGTTTCCCTGTTTAATTTTTTACTTAGAGTCTGTAGGGAATTTTTGACAACGAACGATACAAGTGTTGCGAAAATAGAATATTAGAGTCTCACCGAACCGAATTCTCTTTTGCAAGACACGAAATTAATAAAGTGTAACTAGCTTCGTTTCCTTTGCTCCGAGCGAAGTAAGATAGGAGTATCTTTGAGACAAAAGGTAGCCCGTAGGGCGGGTATCTTGCGTAGTCACCTCCACGTGGAGAGACCTGGTAATTGGTATCGTTTTCAGAAGATTATTCTTTGGAAACGGTGCCAAGCTGAGAAGTACGCGCTAAACTTAAAATACGCTATGTATGCGCGATATATTCTAAAGTTGAGAAGTTCTTTTTAGACTTTATACTATAATAGTTTTAGAACATAAATTAAGATAAATTAGAATAAGATATAAATTTTGTAAAAAAAAAAACAAAATCGAAGAAACAACGAACGATTCTTTAGGTACGCGCAACGAAGCAATGCAAAACGAGCGGCCGATGCGCAGAGCTCGTATTTTATCGGAATGGGAGTATAATTAGTTGGAATAACCGAAGATATAGCGGCACCATTACGCAAGCAGCGCAATAAATGTAAATCAGGCGTCCGCGGAACCGGCAATAATTCCCGCTCCAAAAACAGTGGCGCGTCAACCGGCCCTCTATTATCATGCTGTTAGCTCGGGGAAAGGATATAAACCTCCAAGGGCCCGGAAATAATCGGTAGACGCGTCTGCGGTTAAACGCAACACCCTCGTGGTCTGATATTTTGAAAAATGAAGCGTCGACTCATTGCGATATTTCCACGCGGTGGCATGAAATTTAAATGAGGGAAACTTGGAATGAACGATGCGTTTAATGCTTCTCTTAATTTGATATTTGTGAAGTAATTTTACGCGTTCGTCAAGGACGACGCTTATTGTTGTAAGGAGACCGACTATGTCCCTTGGAAATACTCTAAGAAGCATCTTCTCTACGTGTTTAAGGAATTGTGCACAGATGAAGTTTTCTAAAGAGAGGAAGAGTTTGAATTGTACCGTGGAATTTAATTAATTACAAGTTTTGTTAAATAATCTGAATACTATTTCATTCATCTACCTACGAAATTAATCTATGATATAGAAAATTTTTTGTTCTATTTATTCTAATTATTATTTTAATTGATCCTAATGTGCAAAAAATAATTTACAATCAAATAGATGATTATGCCGTTGTTGACTCCCACAGTGATCGTGGAGTCGATAATATAGCATGTAATATGCCAACACGTTTTATAACAATAAATAGATAACTATATTTGTAACAGATGATACAAATGTTCACAATGTAATGTTTCAGAGTTCTAGTTCAGATACAGTTCTTAATACAGTTCACAATTCACCTCTCACCCAGTTCGCCGTTCAGTTCTAATCTTATTCTCCGTTCGATTCTGTCTTATTCTGTGTTATACTATCTCATACACGTTCTTAAATATTAGACACCCTTGCTAGGCGTGTCATCGCCAAGAGGGTGGGAGGCATGCTATGTCCAATCAGTTCTAAATTCTGGTGTCAAGAGAGGTGGTCAGTGTCACGCCCTCAGAGTTCGTATGTCAGTCCCAAGTCAGGTAAGTGCAGATGTGACGGTGTCCGAAGGTTGCAGCTGAAGTACACGTGCGTCAGTTCTTAGTGAGGTTTTAGGGTACGGCACTTTGCTATTGAGCAGAAATCGACAAACACCGAAATATTCGCCAGTTTCTAGGTCGTAAACTAATAACATGCCAGATGTGAAAATGACCGTTCTCAAAAATAGCTAGAGTTCGTCCGTATCATAAATTAAGTCGTTCGCTGTCCTTAACAGCCGTAGAGATTATGATTGCTTCTATTATACAGAAACAAATCAAATTATTAAAACATTTTTGTAGGGCCAAATAAATCAGATACAAGATACTCCAAATCAGACCAAATAACAATTTTCATCGGCAATACAATTCCCCTTTTCACCCCTATTCGTCATGCACCTCGTGAAAAAAAAAAAATCCTCACGCTTCTCGCGTGAAAGAAAACCCTCCAGCCGAACAACCACGTCAAAGCATCGTAAAAACGACCTTCTTAAAAACGCGAAACGACGAGAATGTTAATCGAGCCAATTCAGTGTCTCGACTCCCACCCTGTTATCTACCCCAGAGCAAATTTTCGGCTGAAAGGCCAGGCGATCGTTGCGATTTCCATCGCGAAGACGCGTCCCGGATTTCCTTCGTTCTCATCCACGATGGAGGATCATTTGCGTGGCGGTTGTGAGAAGACTGGCAACGGAGGACCGATGACATTCGTTTCTTTTGTCGTCTGGCGCATTAAGAGAGAAGCAGGCGGGCCGGATGACACGGGAGAAAGAGGGAAGGCCTCGTGGAGATTCTGGCCTCAGTGCCAGGGCCGAGGTTTAGTCGACCGCTTTATACGGAGTACAATGCAATGGGTGTCGTTATGGCCGAGCAGCGCCATAAAGACCAGCGTCTCACTCGCGGGCACAAAAGCGCACTATTTTGCCACCCTTAGCTCGGTGCTGCCTACTTTTCCACGCACCGTACACTCTCGTGTGCCCTCTATTCGACAATAACGGCCTCTCTTGCGTGCTTACGGTACCTCTTTTTCGCCCTCTTCGCCAAAAACTACCGAATGTCTCTTGCTCTACGTGTCACTCGTTCCTTCTCGCATTCACCTCTGACTCTTCTTAAATTTCTCGCGATGTCACCTATTCCTTTCTTGCTTTCTCGTCTTCTGCTTTAAATATTCTCGCTCCGTTCAGTACGGTTTGTTTCGCGTTACGCGGTTTTGTCGAAGCAGCCAATTATTACAGCAACCGTTCTCTCGATTTTGAACACGTTTTCCTGGTCAGAACAACTGATTGCGCTAAAACTTGTCCCATGTACCGAAAACTCTATCAGACCTTTAACGGTTGATAGTTAGGTTCGGTCTAGATTTTGGGTCTACGAAATGGTATCGATGAACGCGATGAACCTGGCGGAATTGTTTCGGGTGTTATCCAGAGAGCTGCGCTTTCCGAAGTTTAATAAAGTTAAACATTACACTTTCCATTCGAACGGTAGCACGGTCTTCGAATAAAAGCTGCAAATTACAGTCTAAAAATTGCGGTAGGTCTTAGACAAACGAGACATCGCTCTGTCAGCGAGCAGAGATCCATTAATCGGGTTCTCGTTCTGGCCAGCATCGTGAAAAGGCTCGCCAAGCCGACCATAGGGCAAGGAAGCACCAAACAGGATGAGAGACGTAGCAATCGCCGACGTATAAACTCTCTGGCTCGGTGCTTTTATGAGCCTAATATAAAGAAACGACCTTGGTCAACTATCTGCCAACAGCTAGACGATGTTTCATGAACTTCTGTCACGACAACAAACCATAATCCCTTCTTTCCGCATTCCCTCCCTTCTTTTCCGTACGTTATTGCATTGTCGCGAGCCTTGTTCTTCTTCTTCTTCTTTATATAATTCAATTCTTTTGACAATCTCGGTTACGTTCTGCGAATAAAAATAAATCTTGGATACCTGTACGAGATGTTTCAGCTTTTTTTATTTAAAATAGTAAATTTTTTGGTGCCAATCTGTTCAACGCATCATTGTTAATAAAGATGCTTCGTGCTCGAGAAACAGGAAAATTTTCTGTACCAGAATCTAATAGCATGCTCCAAATCAGTTCCTAAACAAAATCAATAAATTCTTAATTCCTAATGTTTTTTGCACTTTCGTGTACAATCATGATTATTCGTGGACAAATAAAATTTCGCGTAAACGAGATGAGATTGTCGGTGCAGCTAGGCCGCATTCCAATCAACGTCCCGCCGCGGATGAGACAGGAAATGCGGTACGTGATATACACACATGAAATACGATATTCAGGTAGTTTCAACGCGAACCCATTCGACTGCGGGGGATCTGGCGTAAGCCGCGTGTCACGGCGAGATTCCGCGTAACAGCGCGGAAATATAACACCTTCATCGCCGGTGACGCGGTAATACTTGCAGCGTAACGTTTACCCATATTTCAGGCTCGAGAGCATTGAATGCAGTTACAGGGACCGGGACACCGCGTGAACGCGGGTTTATTCGACGCTGTAAATCTTGGCAAATCCTCGAAGAATATGGCCGAGTTTCGCGCGCGATTCGTTTCGAGGGTTTCGGAGACGCGATAATACCTCGACTTTGACGTTTCTCTTTTGGAGGGAAAAAAGGAAGTTGCTCGAAAGATTTTCAGTGACTTTCCTGGACAACAACTTTTCGAGGATTTTTACTTAACAGTTTGTCATTTGCAAACAGTTTCGAAGTTATGATAAATTTCTCACAAAAGAATTATTTGCTTCGTGGCAAAGAGATGATTTTACGATTTAAGCGATTTACCGACAATAAAAAATCGAGTTACTTGAGTTACGTGCTTGGATTTTCAATGCAAAACAACATTCAACAGGCAGTCGATATTTTATTTAGACTCTTGTACTTGCGATGCTTTTATCTTTTTTATAAAATAGATATTTATCTCTCGATATTGCACAAGTGTTGAAAGATACCCATTTTTTCAACATCACTCAATTATAAATTTTCAAAACAGAAAGACAATTACGAGAAATAATAAGAAGTATTACATTTCCCTCTCTGTACCAAAATCTTCGAAAGTAGAAAAAGAATTTATAACCGTTGAACATCGCGAAGTTTCATGCGGCGCAATAATGGCGCCGTTTTATCACGATCATCGAGTCGCGATTCTGCATGCGACAAGCCGTCGTTACCCTTCCTCCTCGCGCACCCTCTCGCCGCTAAGCCACCCCACTGCAGGGCTGACCCATCCCTCTCGCCGACAATCATCGCTTCCCCTTCTTCCGTGGAATCGAGAATCCCTCGGCTCTGCGCTGCCACTTGACACTAGACGCTCTTCTGTCTAGTGGGGTGGCTGCATCCGCAACGTTCAAAAACCTCCGGTGCTGCTCTGGTTGCGACGGTGCACACACGTCGCGTGCATGTATCGTGCACCAGCACGAGACTGTCTGCGTCGAACCGGTGCATCCCGGATATGCACCAGCGTCGCGACACCAGACGACGCTTCAGACACCTTTGACCCTGGTTCTCCGGCTGTCGAACGCTTTGATCGCTCAATGCTTGATTTAAGTTCGAAATAATCGTGGAGATTGAGAACGAAGTCCAGGGACTGGAGTTTGTTAGTATATAAGGATTGTTAGTGTGCATGATTGTTTTAATAAAGTGTAAAAATAAGAATATAGTGTAATATAGATAGATATGAGATACTCGATATCGTAAAGTTGATGCAGGATATTTTAAGTTCAGTAAATACCGGATAGAATAATCACCCTCAGAAATTAAGAGAAATATGTTTCGTTGAAAAAGTGTAAGATGTTTTACTGAGAATTTATTGGTACAGAAATAAATAAATAAATTGTAATACGTTAATTTTGCGCACGCCGTAATTCATAAGTTAAAACTTTCACAGTTTCCACGCCGAATTAATATTTCATGACTAACTTAATGTAGTCAGGAGAGACGTGCGAAGAATATTAAACAGTTGCTATTTAATTAGGTATCTTTATAACCTAGGACGGAAAAACTAATTATTTTTTTTCATTTTTACCTGAACGATAACACGATCATTTAAAACTGCAAAGAACTCAGGAACAAACAAATAATTCCACGAATATACAACTGCGCGAGAAAAAAATTCTTGCCACCATATATTATATTTAATAAACATAAATAAAGCGTACTACAACTGTTACTTTTTTAACCGCCCTTAATCACTACTGTTTCCGTACCAAGTAAACTCAACAACGATGAAAAAAAATTCCAATTTCCACCTTCATTTTTCATTCTTAACAATGCTCCCAGTAATTCTCCGGAAACGTCCATCCCACTGTGTTCGCGGGGGGCGCTTCGCGCGAAATAAAAATGTCTAAAAGAGTTCTTCGAAAGCGTTGGCCATCTCCATCTACTCCAAGCGACGCGATTTAATGGCGCGGCTTGGCCGCGGAAGCTTCTAGTGGAATATCGAAGCATGGAAACGTGGAATATTTGAACGTGTACGCATAGCTCATAGGAAAAGAGTTCAGACCTCTTACCTTCGATTTTCCTATCCTGCGAGCGGACACAGACGAGCGTCGTGAATATCGAGATCGAACCGAGGAATTCCCTATTCCCGGCGTGCTTTGGCTAAGGTGAGAGCTGGATATACGATTCGAGACGTAAAAGCGTCCCCCCTCTCCATTAATAGTATGCATTTATTCGGAGACGCGGAATTAGACCAGGGATTGCGGTCGCAAGCACAAGTGGGCGCTCGCCGTTTGAAAATCGCTGGGCAAGACGCTTTTGAATTATTCAATCTTCCATCGATGGAAAAGCATAGCCTTCTACTTCGCTCTCTTCCTCCTTTTCCTTCTTGTCCCCACCTACTTCTGGCCGCTTTCTGAGCCACCCTTTTTCACCCCCGTGTTTCCGTGCTCCGTTGCTCGTCTCGCGGAAACGATGAACCTAATATTCGCGAACTGCCCTCTTTATGCTCGAGTTTTTTCTATGCTCGCTGCCCCGAATGACGAGACTATTTCGTGTTTCGACTGTTTTCTTTTTTGGTCGATCAAATCCGGGGAATTAATGATCGAACGAGGATGACGATTTTTGGTGGATAGAAATGCTGATTCATGATGTACGGGATGCTAGTTGTAATAATATATAAAATTATAATATAAAATAATAATATAAAATTCTGTAGTAAGGAATTCGTAAAATGACTTCTGTTCTTAAGATTTTTTTTTTAAATAGTAGTAGTTATTCGCAATGTGTAGTATTTTGGAATTAAGTTTCATTTCTGCGATTAAGTACGCGAATACGAATAGGATTTAAAACTGGACAAAAATTTTATAACAAAGTTTCGTTTCTCTCGCGTCTGTTTAAAGAAGGAAAATTGAAAAAATTGCAAGTAACAATACAGCTGGCTGTACGCATAAATTTAAGACGTATTCGTATTAACCAAGTTTTCCGAATTTACAATTTTCCGAGTATTCACGCGCACGTACCGCAAGGTACCTTCAACGATCCCAGTAATTCGTAAATTATTCGTATCTCTGGCAGAGAAACAACAGTCTAGGAACAGACCGGTGAGCATGGTTTCCATACTAATGTTTCTATGTTACAGTAGAACATGCACGAACTATTCTATCATCATGTTAAATCGTGTAACAGGTTATAGACAGTTACTGATTTTCCTCCAATTTACAATACTTATCGACCGTCTCGACAAATTAACTCATGCGAGGTCAAGCATAAAAGTATCGAACAACGCGAAGTATTATAGAACTAAACTTTTGAGGTTACTATTTTTATTGCAAGTTTTTGGAGTTATTCTTGACTTCTAGCTTTAAAGAGTTTTCTTGATCTCGAGCTTCGAAACTTAGAGCCCCTCAAAAAAGGTCAAAATCTCGAGCTTTCACGATTTAAAGCCAAGCTCAAAGCTTTTCCGCAACAAATATTACTTTCCTCGAGACAGTTGGTAATTTTGTATTTTGCTTGAACTTCTATATCTTTTCAAACCCAACTTCGAAATAACGAAACTCAAATATTTAAAGATACCTATATATCGCGCTTCAAAGTGCTATCAACCCCTAACAAAAACGTAAAAATATCGATGATTTCGAAATCCAGAACATCGTTCCATTCCACCAGATTTTTCAAAGCTTTAACTTTTAACATCGCGAAAACCGTTTGAACCAGGGAACCGAAATTTCACACGGTATCTACGGGCTATCGATAAACGCGTTTGCGAAAGAGAAAAAAAAAAAAAAAAAAAATTCGGTAACTATGGTGTCGTGTCTCGTATGGTTTGACATGGAATGGGCCGTGTACGCGTGCTTTTAGCACGAAAGCAACGACGCTGCGCGACTGACTGCAGCCTGGAATATGCATCTACGTGGTCAAAAGCCGGTCAGATTCAATTACGAGCCAGTTTAATAATTCCTCGCCAGCCAAGTCACGTCCCGTACCTAGGCAAGAGTTGTCTCTCGCCAGCGAAGTTAGGGGCGTGTTTTTGAGCATGCCAGCCGCATCGTCGCTGCGGATCGAAACGGGAAAGACGAAGGCGCCGTGTTCTCGCACGGTGCGTCAACGGGCGAGAGAGTCACGGTTGAGAGACTCCGCTTTTCCAAAGAAACCCCTTCGAAACGATAATCGAAATAATTTTTCAAAGACAAAAGAGAATTGGGCGATTTTCTCTGGTCGCAGAAACCGCAGTGCGTCCGTAGACGGTTCGCAGATATAAGAGATACGATTCTATCGATCCTCTCGTGCAGACGCGCCGCAAGAATATACGATTCGACGTGTAAATTATAAAACGACAGATTGTGCGCTCGACTACGCTTGTCACACGGATAATATCGATACTCCAACGATCGGTTGTTCTAACTTTTGTTCGATTCCTTCCCAATGAAAACCTTCGCATCTACTTTGTTTCCCGACTATTCTCCTCGTGCGCGTTCTCACTGAATTTTCGGCATTTACATACAAACCCGCTCTCTGTGGGATCGGGGCTTCCGTACCTATCAACAAGAAACAAGAACAACGAGAAATCAGCGAGGGCACCGTGGTTGCGCGCGTAGACTCGCTTTGGCTTCGGTTTTACCTCATATTTTCCTCGGCTCCTACAATTCCAAACCTTCGTACTACAGCTTTAACTGATTGTTTCATCACGCATCACCCTGACTCACTTACACCACAGAATCACAGTATCCTGTACACCGATGAAGTTGTCAGTTTTTGCGGTACTTCCTTCTAGTAAATGCAGATTGCACGCCTATACGTAACACGCACCATCTATGGCGTGCGAACGCTCGCTCGCGCGCGCGAGCCAAAGGGAGTATCAACGGCACCCATCTATGCGTGAAAAATGATGGTGATATATCAGACCAGCGTCGTTAATCATCGCTCGTGCCCGTGAGCAATGTCGTGCCGCGAAATCCTTCGAGCGGAACCGACGACGCTCGCCTGGGAAAAATCATCTCCTGCCAGCTCTTCGCGAAAAACCACCCCCTTGCGCTCCGCGTAATCGCTCGGCCCAGAACAGACACCCGATGCAACTCTCGACGGGATTCTCACCGGATTGACAAAGGCCCGTCGCGGGTAATCGAGTTTCGATCAACGGGAGCAAAGTTTTTTCGCGACAAACAAAAGGGTAAGGGTGAGGCGATGATTCGCAACGATCGATGAGACTTTAAGGATGACGGTGTTTCAGTGTTTCTTTGGTGAAATCGAAGGGAGCTTTTGGAGTTTAAGAGCTGGGGAAACGTTTCTAAAAGCAGATGATAGATTTTGGGATTTAAAACTTTGAGCCCTTTTGAGGGGATCGATACGGTTTTTATGGTTTTAGAGAAATGAAATGTATGTTGATGAGGTGAAAGGGATGACAGGATTTTAGGGGCTTGATGTTTCAGGATATTTTCGATGAATTTTCAATATTTTATACGGTTTTGCGTATGTTATATACGTCCATCCTACCCTGATATTTTTTAGAGAGTTTCGTTCGCGTTGCAACGCACAAAATCAATTTCACGAGATTATCTGCGGATTTTATTAATGTTCCCGTGCAAACACGGGATTTCGAAGCGTGGGAGTATTAGCGGCCGGAACAATGGAAAACTATTTCATTAATTTTTCTATATCGAGCGAAACAATTTTGTTTCCAATTTGAGTTCCATTAGGAAAAGTGGACTTTCACTATGTACAATATATATCGTTCGTTATGAAAACATTGCTGCGTTGGGGTGCGTCACGATTTATAAATATTTTTCGGCGGGCAAAAGCTATAAATACAAATAGATTTAATGAATAAATGATATTCACTGCAGTGTCCTATTCCGGTAAAAGGCTAAATATTTATACAATCCCGTGCACATGAGCATGTGCTAATAATAAACAAATACGTGGAACGTTTATAACGTTTTTGAGGTTTAAATATACAAGCGCAACGTTCATCGAATTCTCGTTACCAACTTTTGTTCGGTCAGATCGGTCCTCGTCCGCGGATGACGCGAAACGCGTCCCGTGGAATTGTCGAACAACAACGCCTCGGCGCTGCACATTTCATTAACCGCAATGCATCGCAATTAATGCGGAACGCTTAACTATTAACGAGACTGCTTTCGAGTATTAATACAAATTACGCGAAACAATCTTCCTCGTCGATAAACTGTCGCGCTGTTATCGACCACGCGCTCGTGAACGCGCACGAACGCTGTGAATCCAACCAACGATCAATTCGACGAGATAATTTGTCTGCGGTTCTCGTTAAAATTCCCACCGACATGGGACGCGGCAAATTACATACGGTTTTCCGGCGATCAAACGTGAAAACGGATGCGCAACACCTGGGGATCTCGTGTCGTCGACATCGCGACGCAACATCTGGATGAGTCTCGAGAGGAACGGAGGGAAAGAATCGCGATGCAACGACGTCTCGCGAACGTGAAACTCAACGGACAGACGACAGTCGAGAAGAGAGAAACGCGGGGACGTTTCGTGTTTCCATTGTGCGCCGGTGTCGGTAATGATACCATTTTTGCGCGTTACGCCGATACGTGCACGTTCACGCGCGAGTACGTGTCAAAATGCGTGTGGAAGGTACGCGCTCGTGCGCGTATTGTCGATCGTTTGTATACACAAGAGGGATGGTGTCGTCCGGGGGTAGAATGCAGGGAGAGAAAAAGAGGTACAGAGTAGGAAAATCAGGAAAAAAAAAGGAGTAACGGAGAGGTGCAAAATCAAAGCGAAACAGAGACTGAAACCGAACAAGGGAAAGGCAAACAAAGAGCCATTGAGCGAGTCGGAATAGAGAATACAGAAACGTAGGGACAGAGATGAAGAGAGAGAGAGGGGAAAGAGAGGGTAGACAGACACGTTGATATCATTATAAACGAGCAGACGACCGGATCTCCACTCAATTTGTTTGATATCCCTACCCGTGTACCATCGACAAGCCCCTGAAAAGCAACTCCTCCCGTTTCGTCTTCCGACATACCGTTTTGTCATCGTAATGTGTCCTCTCGGAATCCTCCCGATTACACCCAAGGAGAAGGCCAATAAAAAAGGCTGCCGCGTCTCTACCGGTTGAAAGATCTTCACGGCTACGATCTTCTCGCCCTATCGTAGATTGCGCGATGCGATGATTGGTGGTAGCGAATGAGGCTTAAGTGCCGTCGAGAGTAACGATCACCACTTAAAAATCGTGATTTGCACATTCGACCCTCGACACCAGCAACCGATCCTGTGATCTCTTCCTTCCTACTGTCACCGTTCCACGGGATATTTAAGCGTATCATCCGCTTCGTCGCGTTGTTGTACGTGGGATCGTTCACCGATACGCGCCCAATCCGGAAGCTGTTAATGAATAATCCGTTTCGGGGGAATTTGTAGTATGAGAGGAATCTCGTAGATGAGGGAGTATTCCCCAATGATAGAACCAGAGAGGAAGGGTACTCAAAGATCCATATTTTCTGTGTTTAAATTTTCTTCTTCGAGTTTCTTTTAAGCCATCAGGTTTCTACTTTAAACTCTTACCTTCGAACGCCACTTTCCGGCACAGCCGTACGCTCGAAGCTCGTTTCCAAGGAATAACGAGAACGATTCTCCGAAATTCCATCGACAAGCGAGGGAACTAGGCTATTTCGATGACAACTCGTGGCCACGATAAGGATCCCTGCGTACCTTCGCCGCACGGTTACGCTTCGGCGTACCCTTCACAAGGGACGATCGAGTCGAAAAGAAAAAGAGCCCGGATAACAGAGAACAGCGGGAACGAAAAAGGTGGAACGGGATGGGCGGTGTAAAAGCGGAGTAAATAAGGGGTATCCTGGTGTGTTCGGTGGCCGGCTTATCAGATGCCGGTCATGTAAACCGATTCTAGAGATAAAAGTACGGCGTCCACCAGGCCGGCGTCGTTGGGGGTTCGCACGTACACTGGTGTACACGTAGAAGCAGTTGCAGGTGCACAACACCGACACGTACGTCAGCTCGCGTAACACGAAATGAATGATGATTCATGCGGCACGCGAGCGATTTCACGTCGTGTTCCCGTATTCTTTACCGATCTAACGGGAGGGGTAAGTGGGGAATAATACGCCGTCATTTGGTCTACGTGCAACAGGGATCCAACCCCTTGGCCCAATCGATACGTTTTTGCATGTCGCGTGTACGTGAAACCTCTACCCCGTTAAAAAGTAGATTCTCTCTATCCATGCTTTCTTCTTTCGTTTCTTATCCCCTTTCTTCCTCTGCTCTTCATCTCGATCGATCGTTTTCTTCTTTCGACGGGACGAACGCGTTCCTCACGTGCCTGTCTCGTAATTGCTCGATTTTCCATGAAACAATTGTACTTCGTCGGTCGTCGGTCGTCACGTGAACATACCGCAACGCGGTCACGCCGATTGTAATTATTACGTTTAATTCGTGACTTCTGACTCGACACGGAAGCGGTAGCCCGCCGCTACCATCACGAAGAGACGCGCATGATTGACGTTCCGACGCTGTTCCTGGCTCGCGTTACACGTACACCCGCGGCTCGAGAGTTTAGACGCATCTTCGTGGGATTTGTGGCGAGTCAGCGAGTAATCTGTCATTCAAAGTATTTGTAGAACCACCGGTGTGTGTGCTTGCACCGCTGTTGCCTTCCTCGCGATGTATACGGGGTGAATTAATTGTTAGAACGGTAGGGTTTGACGTTGCAGGAATGGTATTTCTGTAATAACGACGGTCATTTATGTTATCCTTCGAGAATTGAGAACCTGTTTTAGTTCTTACTCTAATTTTATTCAATTTTCTCTCCCATAATGTTCTTCGTTCTCTCCCTTCGTTCACGATAACAAGCTTACAAAGCTTTGGAGATTTATTTACGGTTTCGTGTTACTTTCGTTGTAAATATTTTATTACAAAAGCGTAACAAAGAATGATTTGGAAAAGTTTTAATCTTCTTTTCGAAAGTCATAATATGAAACGTGAAAAATGTGAAAAATGTGAATGCGTAAAAATCTATAGTTGGTTTCACTGTTTTAGTTATAAAACAATTGACTATCGGGAAGCCGTGGAGTTTGTACGCGAAGAGTTGCGCGCATAGTTGAAACAGAGTCATTGATAAGTCGATTACAAAAGAATATTTTAAATCCAGATTTCTACTGTAAAATATTGTAGCGTCGAAGAACAGAAGGACAAGAGATTTTACAACTTGAAATTTATTTTACGATGTATTTGAAGTATTTCGATGTTATAATCTAGGATTGTCCAGATAAAAATCAATTGAAGAATTATACATGGTGCTACGACAAAAATTGAAATGTGATTTAATTTAATTCCAAGGAGATATAACGTGTCCCCATTTCTTTAACGTCCTGTGTATCAGAATAATGTATGCTCAAAGCTGTCATCAGACATGGTACAATGTTAATAGCGTGAATAATTATGCCTGACAGTTCTAGATTTTACTAACGATTCCAAATGTCAAACGACGATATTAATATGTCGTAATATACAGCGCGCATTTAATTTTTAATGTTTATTTTACACCGTTACATTAATCCAATTCCAATCCTACGTATAACGTGCAATAACGTTGCTACATCACCTTTTCTATTAATTAATACGGTACAAGGGTAAAACACATACGATACTATGGTTAAAAAATTAAATTCAACGACTAATTTTCGCCATTTTAGTTATAACTAATTTGCAAGTAACCGGTACAAGAAAATTATAATATATTCGATCACATTAAATTGTAGACTTTTTCCTAAAGGAAAGACTCGGAAACCCATTAAAAAACCATTAAAAATTATAATGGAATCGAGAACACATAAAAAATGTATAACAGCGCGAATGTAAAATTAAATTTTTCTCCCATTACGGAGTTAAATTACCGCAAGATTAAAAATTTCTGCAGTTAAAAATTATTGTTGTAATAACTATAATTCAATGTGCAGGGAACCGGCTCGTATTTTACTTTACCGCCAACCCATTCGGAGCCAACCTCGCCAAACCAGCGAGCCATCGTTCCTCTGGAATCCCATGGACGCTCAGGGACAGATCTTAAATAATAAATTCAGGTCGAAAAAGCGCGGAATCCAGACGAATTAACGGTCGCGTTTATATTTCACAGCGAAATTTTCGTAACCGTGGCTGGCGTCACGACACGGCGTCGCGATAAACGAGAAATTAAATGCGAGCAAATGCGCCAACTCATTGAATTACCGTGAGTAACGGCGCTATATTAGCGGAAATATGAAAATGATTTGCTCGTGCGATGCGTCGTGCATTAACGCGCGTCGAGTATCGTTCTAGAAACGACAAAAAATTGTTGTGCACGAACCAACTGTGGCGTTTGTTAAAACGTCGAAACATCGGGGAATTTCCGTGGTATCGCAAGTCGACTGCGTCGCGTCGCGAGACATCGACGCTGCTGGCTCTCGAAACTCAAGCTGACGCGCAAAAACCGCGCGATCGTTCAAGCAGCACGCTCCGATTCCGACTAGAGAGAACCGCGTTTCGTCGAAGTTCGCGCTCGCAATTAAGACGCGATTAGTTAACGTCCGACTACGTTAATCAATTACGCGCGTTTGTTGGCGCCCTTATCTCGCGGCGGAGAGACGAACGCGCTCAACCGGTTGAAACGTTAATTCGTTTCGAAATGAAAAATTACCCATTGAATTTCGCTTTGCATTTACATAAATTTCCATAGTACCAGCGAAAGCCTCTGAGCAATGTATTTGCACGTGAAACGGGATCGGGAACAAAGAGGCACCGAAACGTGCACGAGCACCAATTGTGCGGACGCACGGATGGAAAAATGCTTTCGCTTCTTCTTGTTATGTATCAAATTTATGACTCGATTAAAATAAATTGGCCATTTAAGACTGTTGACGAGTAAATTGTATTATAACATCAATTACCGACTATTCTATCTTTTTGTCGTTTTATGTTTTTTCACGTTTCAGATTAATAATACGATTTGGTTATTAGACGCCGCAGAATAAGTTGCTTGCTTAATAAACCGTGGTTTATTCGAATGGAAAAATTTTTAATGGTCATTTCCGCTGTCATTTGAACAGTTTGACCGAATGAAATTATACAAACGAAGCTATATTAATTTCAAATAATATCCCGTACATTTTTCACGAACACACGTTTCTCGATACTAATTAGCAACAATTTGAGCAAGAAATGGAACCATGGAGACCAGACGAGAACGAAGCGAATATTAATTCCGATTAAACGAATCTTGTTTCACCGGTCTTGTTACGAGACATTAGATAGCCAGGCGATTCTGCGAACGCGTAATCCGGTTGTACCGATAATCTTTTGCCATCTTCGTGTACACGTCGTTGCATAATGTCATCACGGTGTATAGCCGACACCAGGGTAATTAATTACAAGAGCGTTGCCCGACACCGCAAGCCAATTAACGTGGCTGCAGAGCCGGCAGCGCTCGAGTGCGGACGGAAACAACGACGACGCAACGGAAAAACGTCTATGCGATAGAAAATGCCTAACGAATAGACAAGCGGCGACGAGCGACCAGCGACAATTGCGCTCTTCTAAATTGCAACCGACTGGCTGCCGTTGTGTATTGATTAACGCCGCTAAGCATCGAACCAGAAAGCGGAACAGGGGATCAATAATGCTGGCGTTTCGAATGAACGCTCCTTGTCCCCTATTCCGCCGGCAGGTGCTCGTGATTTCCCAATCTGTTTAATCTGAAAAGGTGCCGTTCGTGAAAGAAGTTCCAAATAATTAGTATAATTGGACATTATCAACGTAGAGAGTGAATGGAGGATCGAATTTATGGGCAGACGCTAGTGTGATCATAAATTGGATCGGAGATGAAAGAGTTTTGAATTTTAGAAAGGTTTCCTTCGAAAAGTTTCTTTTTCAGAGATCTAGTCGTTCAACGAGTTGCAAAATTTTTTTTTCGGACACCTATGAACGTTCAGAAAGACACCGATAAATTGCAAGTACAAAAAATCCAGAAACGATGTTCCACAAAAGTATAAAGAAAATGAAAATATAAATATCGTGTATAAAAGTAGATATACCTATGAAAAATTTGTGTAGCAATGAAATTCCATCAACAACGCTTTTCCTTTAGTCGAAGCAAAAGCTTGAGAATTACTCGGTAAAAGAAACGTTGTTACAGCTCGAACAAACGCTCGCGTGTAGAAGTAAAAAGAAAAGAATTATAGTTCGATAGAGAGGGGAGGGGACGCGCTTCTTATTGCTATTAACGAAGAAAAGGATCAAACGGGGAGACGGAACCTTTTGACGTTGTTCTCGGATAAGAGATCAAAAAGGCATTCTTTTGATACGCGAGCACCGCTTAATTACTGCTCGAAATAAAAACTTCAGCAATTACACGGCAATGAGGAGCGTTCTTTAACAATGTACCGGCGCTCGGCGATAAATTAAATTTCGTGTATAATCGGATCGACATCGGCGTTCTGTCTCGAAATATGTACGCGCCTAGCGACGAAAGAAGAATTCAGACAGACGTAGATCGCGGCCATTTCGATTCCCTCTACGACCGATCAAGGATAGTTTCTTTCGCGGCACGTTCCAGAAGATTTTCGCGAATACCCAAAGTGTCCTGTTCTATCCTCGGGCTGGTCCAACTCGAAACTCAAGGGTGGAACAGTCTGCGCTGGTTAAATAATAATTGGCCCGCTGTCAGTCGGCTCACGTGCTAAACTTTATTGGAATTGGATCCGTAATCTCGGCACATTTCCCCAGATGCAGAGAGAGCAGGTCCTCCGTTTCCCTCTGCTCCGTTCCATGCCAGCCTCTGCCACCCTCTCGTACAGCGCTCTGGACCATGTTCGTGAAGTAACGCCACGTTAGTCGAGGAAGGAATGGCAGGCTAAAAGATAGATCCTAATCTGACGGTCTGACCGTGATACCTTCGCTCCGTCTCGAAGGAACAGTTGCTGTACAAGTGCGCGCGAGGGTACTGGGAGTTGCTCGATTTCGGCTCAACGTCACGTTACCTGTCGCATTAGCCTTTCTCTCGTACGAGAATTATCCGAGCATTGATTGTTTGGAGTTGGTTTCCCCACCCGTGTACCGTTTTACGGTAACTTTAATGCCTACGAGATGAAGTCTGTGATAGATAGCGTTGCAACAGGATTTTTTAAGTTTTAAACGTAGTTTCGGAGGTCTGTTCATTTTTAATCGCAACGTGGTTAGAAAAGTATTCTGAGATACGAATTAATTTGTACCAATGTAGATATTGAACATTGTTAACGCTTCGGGAGAGAAACAATTTGTTGGACAGAAATGTAGCACAACATGGACGACAAAAAAAATTTTTATAAAATCAAATGTCGCGTTACATCATCCTTAAAAAAACGACGGAACGATCTTCCTGCACGCTTCTATCGTCGATATTCACAATGAAACGATTATTTAGCTCGCACACATTTCCCATCGATTTCCCTTGAACTCAGCGTGTGCCACAGCCAGACTCGTCGCAGCTTATGAATCAAAATCAAAGGAACACGAAAAGCTGCGTCGCTTTGAATACGTATCGTTTCGCCTGTCGCGCTCAGCTTTCGTTCGAGTAGATTCATCGTTCAGACGTCGAAAGTGGCCGTGGCACGCGCGCGAACATACTAGTACGCACACACAACTATCGTTGCGTGAAGGAACACGTCGGACAGGTTCGTCGGCTCGGTTAATGGGGATTTGCCCGAGTAAATTGCTAGCAGCAATTACCGAATACCGACTCGGATAATCCCTTCCTAGAGCGCCTTGGGCTGACCCCTCACTCGATACCTTGCTCAGCCTGTACTGCTTAGTTTACAGGGAAAATCACCCTCCTTGATCCCGTCCCTCGCGTGTCACGTGCACGCGCTCGTATGACGCACGTGCGCGCTTCTGATACCAGAAGAACGCTCTCGACTGGTCTCTCGATGAGAGAGAAGCTGCGATGCATCGTCATCGATTGATGGAATCGGTGGAAGGATGTTAAGGGATGCTTCGCGATACGAGAGGATGTTCGATGTTAAATGGATGTTAAAAATGTGAGTCGTTAAAATAGAGATTTGGTTCGATAGTGCTCGAAGATAGCGATGGAGGTAATAGGGTGTCAATTGTTTTTACGAGTTTGTTCGTATGCGTTGATTGGAGTTTCGAAAGCGTTACTTACGTTAACGAAGAGACAGGAAATCCATTAAATCGGACTCACCTGAAACAAATAAAAATTGTACAATTATTACACAATTGTAATGATCAACATGAATAAATATTGTAATTACAAACGCACAACTTTTCAAGAAAAAAAAAACCGATCAGTAATAGGATTATTCCGAAAGGATCGATGAAGAGAAAGAAGACCGAAAGACAAACAGGCGAAACCTTCTTCGAAGAGTTGAGCCCAAACCAAACAGTTAGAAAGAGCAGAGAAAATGATACGAACCAGACTGTGTTTTTATATGCCCGTCACGAATCGTCGAAGGAAACAGAGGAATATATTTTACGAGCCCGTTAAACTTCCTTTGCTCGCATAACAGGACCAAGCGATAAGATCCTGTCAGAGCAATCTCTCAAGGATAAAAAGAGCTTGCCCTACAGACACGAGAGACGAGAAACTCAACGACGATGAAATTTGGATACCCCCAGACGAGAGTCGACATTCCCGCAACTTCGATATCACGGAAACGAGGGTTCAGGAAATCTGTTCCCGGATATAATTTAGCGGCTTGCCGTCTGTTTAAACAAACCGAGTCCTCGAGTTTACTCAAAGCCCACGGACCATAGCCGTCCCTGTCGTTTGTAATTCGAACCACGGGGGCGGCTACTTTCAATTTTCGCAAAGGAGGCCGAGCAAGTTATTCTCATGGGCAAGATCAACCGGCTCCGCCTTGATACGTAATAACGGAGGGGCCCAAGGAAAGAGCCGGTACCAGTGTATTTCCTGGTTGCGCAAAGCCTCCGCGGAGAACCGGGTAATAAACGATGCACTGTGCACAGCTTAAACGGAGCTTTATGAAATCCCAGCCATGATTAATAATTTTCCCCGGGCCACACCCTCCCTCCACCATCCCCTTTTCGTTGCACCAACTCCTGGCCCCGTACCTCGTTGGGCATATATCTCTCATCCTTAAAGCTCTTCCCGTTGGCTTATGCATCGAGGTCTCCTCGGTGACTGGCTACCTTTCTCTTTTCATTATCCGTCCTTGTATTTATCTCGTTGTTCTCACTCTGGTTACCCCATTGCCTATGTTTCGGTCGTAGTCACTCCTGTGTTTTGTTCAGGGAAGCACTTAGCGAAGTACGTTGATTATTAATTTCTACGTTGCCAGAGATTTTTTGTTCGCGACACCTTCTTCTGGTCGAAGCTTCGCTCATCGCGAGTACAAGAACCACGGGATTCGAAGGCGATAAAAAAAAAAAAAAATGGGGATTCTGATTTTAACGAAGTTGCGCGAACGAATTTTGACACGTATAGCGGGAATAATTGCGAACGGAGGGCTAAGAAATTTTGATGGTGAATTGGTTTAATTATGACAAAGGGGATCGGATTACGAGAGAGCCTCGAATTTTCGATGGTTAACGCTCGTGATTAAAAATTTAATTAAATTTGAATACAATCTATCCGAGTGAGAGGATACTAATTACCATATCCTTTGTCGAAGCAAATCCTCTCGTGAACGAGATTTTTAAACGGGAAAAAAAAAGAGAAAAATGAAGCTACTTTATTCGTACGCCCTGTTGCGTTATACCATAATTTTTTATTTATACCTATGCATCGTTGATAAAAATAATAAATCTTGTTTTAAAACAACCGAGGCGCGTAATACCCAGTTCGACGATTTTGAATGACAACGAGTTCTCAATGATTGCGAACGAAGAGTAAAACATCGGTACAGAGGCAAATACGACAAAGAATAGTTAACGTCATTACTACAAGTACTCACGCGTGAAACAGGATTACTCTCGTTTGCGACCCCATTAGGGCGATGTTCCTGAGCCACGGCGCATTAAACGGATAATAGGCCAGACAATTTGTTTATACGCTGTTGCTTCGGACGAATATAGATGGAATAATAGCACAGAGTGTTTAATAAGTACGCGTCAATCGAGTAGAAGGCAGTAGGAGACGATGAAAAGAATTTTTTCATCCAATAAACACACGTCCGATCTTACTTTATTTTTTACCAACAAAATTTTAAAAAACAAAGGTTTTGCGTACCCGTTGATTACCAATTTTTTTGTACAGCATTCGTTGCAACACTCTGAAGAGTTTTAAAATAAAAAAATAATTTGCCGCGATCCGTTGTCATATTAAAAAAAATATTATAGTATATACACTTTGCAATATTAGCTATTTCGTCAGTAGCCATTTAGCCACCACTGAAAGGGTAAGATCGTTAACATTTTTAGTTTCATCGCTGAAAGATACATTTGTTTTATAAAAAATTATCCTTTCATTATTCCTCGTCGCTTCGTATTTTATTGACCTACAATTTTAAAATACAGCTCGCGAAGATATACGCGACTTCTACCTACGTACCGTGCTTTCGCGTATTTTTATCGCCGTGAAACGTCGAACGGTATACTTCTTTCTTCTTGTTCTCGTTTACAGACCGAATCGATAGCGCTAACTGTTTTAAACGCGGGCATACCTGGTTGACTGACTTCACGTGACTGTTTTCTATGTCAACACGGCAAAATTGAAGCAGGTCGTTCCCGCTGTTGCCGCGTACGTCAGTCACAGCTCTACCGGTGGATAATTAACCCTGCGGTTTACATTACGACACCTCTATCGTCTCGTGTCACCCGACCACCGTTCTTTGGTGCCGTTTTTCAGAAACTGTGGACGTTACGCACACAGGGAAGAGAGATAATAACGCGTGGAACGTTTCCTGGTTTTGAATGTGATACGATTCCATTTCGACTCTCGGGTACAGTAATTGAAAAGAGGAATGTTTGAGTTGTTGGAAAGTTAAGTCGGAAAACATTTTATCATTTGTAGTTCTAAGGTGTTCAGGAATATATTTTTTTTAGCGATTCCTTTCTGTAAACAGTAATCCTGCTTCGTTGGTTTATTCTTTTATTCCTTTGTATTTTATTTTATAAAACGTTTGGAATTGATTTCAAATATATCTATCAAGCGAGAACTAGGATCATTGAATCGATAATTGTCGAAAATTTCTATTTCAATTTAAGATAATAGATTTGTAGAATCATAGATCTATTTTCTAAAAATTCGTTAAACATTTTAAGTATCAATTTCGATTAAAAATATCTAGAAAAAAAAAAATACTTAACAAGAAGATACAAAAAAATCAAGGAACTCTACCACAGGAATCTACAACTCTACTCCCCATAATAACCTTTCCGCTGACACCGTTTCAATCTAAAATTCCCCGAATTCCCGCGTGTCCCTGTCTCGATTTAATTTCGCCGGACAGTAGATTCGAGGCACCAAAAACTCCGGAGCGGCGTTCAACTTTCTCCTAAATCCTTCAGCCGCGGCGTACTAATTCCCAACTCGTTCGAACACGTGCCGAACAGACGAACTGTCGGCGCCGCGGAAAACAGTTGTCGGCCGTTCGCATCAGCCGGGTCATCTGCATCTGCATCTGACTACCACCATGGCCGCCGCTGTCGCTGCAAAAAAGCAAAAAAGGATCGCGGTTGCAGCGTATCGTCGAACTTTTGCGAGCTCGCTCGTTCCATCGGCCTCTGTCTCGCTCGATGCTGGACCGAAGTTAGCGTACCACCGGGGGGCGAAAGTCTGCCAATGGCAGACGACACCGATGGCAGCGGGTAGCAGCCACGCGGCGGCTCTTGCTGATGGATTGTCTCTCCTCCACGCCCCCTGATTACCCTCGTATCCTGTCTCGTTCCCCTGTCGTCTCCTGGCCCGTGTCGTCCGATCTCTTCTCATTCCCTCCGAAAAAAAAAAAAAAAAAAAATAAAAAAAAAGGAAAAAAGGAAAAAAGACGGTGGACAACGTGAAGCGGTCTCACGCGAAAATTCAGTGCGTGAACAGAGAAATTCCGCGTTTCGGGGCATTCCATCGAGGGACGGAGACGAAGAGCGAATCCGTCGTTCGATCNAAAAAAAAAATACTTAACAAGAAGATACAAAAAAATCAAGGAACTCTACCACAGGAATCTACAACTCTACTCCCCATAATAACCTTTCCGCTGACACCGTTTCAATCTAAAATTCCCCGAATTCCCGCGTGTCCCTGTCTCGATTTAATTTCGCCGGACAGTAGATTCGAGGCACCAAAAACTCCGGAGCGGCGTTCAACTTTCTCCTAAATCCTTCAGCCGCGGCGTACTAATTCCCAACTCGTTCGAACACGTGCCGAACAGACGAACTGTCGGCGCCGCGGAAAACAGTTGTCGGCCGTTCGCATCAGCCGGGTCATCTGCATCTGCATCTGACTACCACCATGGCCGCCGCTGTCGCTGCAAAAAAGCAAAAAAGGATCGCGGTTGCAGCGTATCGTCGAACTTTTGCGAGCTCGCTCGTTCCATCGGCCTCTGTCTCGCTCGATGCTGGACCGAAGTTAGCGTACCACCGGGGGGCGAAAGTCTGCCAATGGCAGACGACACCGATGGCAGCGGGTAGCAGCCACGCGGCGGCTCTTGCTGATGGATTGTCTCTCCTCCACGCCCCCTGATTACCCTCGTATCCTGTCTCGTTCCCCTGTCGTCTCCTGGCCCGTGTCGTCCGATCTCTTCCCATTCCCTCCGAAACAAAAAAAAAAAAAAAATAAAAAAAAAGGAAAAAAGGAAAAAAGACGGTGGACAACGTGAAGCGGTCTCACGCGAAAATTCAGTGCGTGAACAGAGAAATTCCGCGTTTCGGGGCATTCCATCGAGGGACCGAGACGAAGAGCGAATCCGTCGTTCGATCTACCCGCGATTTATACACCTCTCGTTCCTTGTCGGTTTCTGGTGTTACTGTTCACACGATGGAAATAGGAATAGGAGCTCTGCGGTGGGGATAAGCGGGAACATACTTGGCACCGGAAAGCAGAATCCGAGGCGAGCCTCGAAAATTGAAACAGAATTCGCGAAGTGAAGATGAAATACAAGGAGGATTGGTGGTTCCAAGGCTAAATGGAAGCTCGTAAGTTTCCACGGTGAAGGGCTTTGGATTCAAGGAATGAGATATGTGGTGACAGGAAATGAGAGACCGATCGGTATTCGAATTGGCTCCATTGTAAATGCTCTTTCGCACTCTTTCGGTAGAAGGAGATAAAAAAAAAAAAGTGCTGGTCCGAATAATTGATAAAAATGTCGACACGTACGAATCGATATACGCACACTCGACGCGATACTGCAACATATTTGTCAATCTCTCTGCAAGAATATTAAAAAGCAACGGCGATATAATTGGCAACGCGACGAATGCCGTGTTCGAAATGAAAAAGGTGAAAAGAGCAACACCCGATTTCAAAGGGTCTCCCGATAAATTATCCACACGCAAATTGGATCGCGCACGAGGGAATCTTTTCGACAGTATCGAACGCAGGATCAACTTTTAATTAAAGCCAGGATCAAGTCGGATTTAAGATATTTATTTTATATTTCAACATCTCCCGTCGTCGACTCTATGAAACCTGTCGACGACCTCGTCGTCGTCGTCGCTAGCCCAATTTCGACCAACCCCTCGTTGCGTTTTCCCCCTTTCACCCTGTCCCGCCGATTTTCCTGTCTCTTTCTCTCTGTTCTCTCCATAACCCCTTCGTCGCAACGTTCCACGCCGTCCGCCCATCCCCTTGTCGCGCTTTATCCGCGCGGATTCAGCCCTTTACAACCTGATTCTTCAATCTCGCAAAGCAGTAAAGGCTACAGATTTTACGAGCCACGGAGACACGCGTGCAAGCCGCACACAGCCACGTATTCGGCCGCACAGAGCGCGGGTAGCACGCGCGATTTCACACACGATCCTCGTCGAACGAGAAACGTCGAGCTCCACGCGTAGCGCGTTACTACCTACAGTCTGGCAATATTCAACAACGCCAGGAAAGTTTCCACTCCAATCTTACGAGAATGTACGTCTACACTTGTCGCGAATATAAAGCCTGCGAGAATTTGTTGCTCGTCGCGCTGACTTCCGCAATACCGGGGCGTCGTTCGAGCGCCATAGCGATGGCGCGGCGGTCGGATTTTTTTGTTAAGATGCGAGGAGAATCAGAGGGAAATGACAGAGTATGAAAGATAGGTTGTTTGGAGATTTTAAAAATTATGATCGGTGTTGGTTACTGTGAAATTATTGCAGCAATTAATTGTTTAAAGAGGCAGATGTTAAACGCAAACAAATACAAGTAGTACATATCAATGTTCGATGCTGACATAAATTTATGAGATTTTTGACTTGGAAGATGAAACATTTTGCGACTATTTATTTATATTTTTTAATATTGAAATTAGTTAGAAAAGAAATTAAAAATTACCGCTTTACCTTTATTCTATATCGAACAGTATAATCTTTTATATTTTATTTTCGTATCCGTCTCCGTTGAAACCCACTTAAACCTCCAGTTTCAATATCCAACGGAATAAAACCGAAGAACGATTGATCTCGTTTTCCAATCTTCTCGAATTTCCAAGTCGCGAAAACGCGAAGGTTCCGAAGAACGAGAACGAGAAGCAGATCGAAGAAATTTTTCAAGTTTCTAAGCTCGACCTGCTCGACTCGACCTTCGAAAATAGGAGCATCGAATATCGCGCCGGACGATATAACCGAGACTTCCTTCAACAGGTATCCACATTCTCGTCGAATCTCGAGAGTTGGCCGACCAAAAGTAAGGACGATGCCGCCCCTGCCTCTCCTCCTCGTGAATTCTCCACGGAGCACGCTTTCCAATCTGACTTGACGCGACGCGGAGAACGGAAAGAGTTGGACGGACGAGAAACGGGTGTGGCGAAAGAGCGAGACCAGAGGAGGCGGTGTAAGAAGAGAAAGAGAAAAGGAGTCCTTATATAACGCGACCAGATTGAAGGAATGGAACAGCCGGGACGAACGTAAATGGCGGAATGGGGAATACGATTGTCGGGCCAGCGTTCCGGAAGAAAAGTGCCTTACAAAAGTGGGCAGAGAGGGTGACGCGGGGTAGGCGGCTGAGCTTCCAGGTTGCGAGTTCCGGCAAGGCGATCGCGTCGAGAAGAAACGGACTCTAGGAGCACGGGTATTGCGGAGAGAAAGACTTTGTCGATGACGAAGGACCAAAAGAGGAAAAAAGGTACCGACCACCAAGCCTGAACTTCACCCTTTTTTCTCGATTCTTCCACACGGTTCTCGGTTTTCTCTTTCCCCTTCAACCGGCGATCCTCTTTTCCTCCTTACCTCGGTTTCCACGTATCGAGAGGATCGCAAACGAATGGAAAATACATGTAGATGCCTGGACGCGCGATCAAACCTGCTAGATTCTTTCTTTCGTCGAGCAAACACGTTCCTCTCTCTGGTTTTCCCGTCCATTCGAGATCTCTCGTCTGTTCGCCAGCTTGCTTTACCTCGTTCCCTCTTTGTCCCTCGACCCTCGAGCCACAGCTCCAGACCCTTTTGTATTCCTGGCACATATCACTTAAGGGTCAGGCACCCTCAAAATAGATCCGTTTCACGAAATAACACGCGTTGCCACGGACACCCTTTTACGGTCGTGCATACCAATGCGACGCTCTCGTTTTCCCGATCAGAAACCATTGACCGGCGAGATGCTTCGATAACGCGTTCGTTTTCGAAATATCCGATCGGGAAATCGACGAGCCGAGGAAAGGCAAAGTAGCTAGGGCTTCCCTTCACACCCGCGCGTCTCCAGGCTTCTGACCCGTCGACCGAACCGTGCTTCGGCTGCAGAAGCTTTTCCATTAGCCGACCATCGGCGTAAGGTCCGAGCTGTACGAGTTACTTCTCTTTCCACGGTTTCACGCTACGTTCGATCCGAGTGAACGTATACTCTTGGATAGATGGCCGAGAAAACTTTCCTCTTTTTCTTCTCTCGAGTAAAGCTTCAATTGTTGGATCAAATGCGAGAAAGATAAAAGCGTAATAAATACATAAATACGTAAATGATACGTATGTAATAAAATAATTTTTTAATTATCTTCATAGTAAACCCTGTACAATTATAAATTGTTCATCGCGTCGCAACTTCAGCTACACTTTGTCGATTCGCGCTGCATCGAGCCGAGGTAACGGTAGAAGCGTTCCGTCGATGAGCAACCGCAGTAGTCGCGGTCGTGCAGTAGTCAGACGGTCGGGCGAGAACGAGCGGCGTTAATCCGGGCGCAAAGTCCGCGGAGAATAAAAAAAGACAGATGGTCGCTCGTGACAAATAAGCTCAGATTTAATTTTTACTCGACCGAGTCTCGCCCACCTCGAACCGGTTGCTGCAGATTAGCCTTAATGTCGCCGCAGGAGGGGACGAAAGAAGTGAAAGGCGGCAGAGAAGAACGTCGGATAGGAAGGGAAGAAGAGGATCCAGATAGAAAAACAAAGAGATCGAAAGACAACACAGGACGCAAGGGAGGAAAGGGAAAGAAGTGAGAAACGAAGAGAGGGAGAGAGAGATGGAGCAGAAATAAGAGAAAAAAGACGAGGAAAGACAAAGAAGAAAAAAAGAAAGAAAGAGAGAGAGAGAGAGAGGATGGGGCATAGTTATTAATTAATCCCAGCTCTCTTCTAGATGCCCGGCATGGCAGCCGCAAAATAAAGCTCCCAGCATAAAGAGCTTTACTTCCTGTGGGCATGAAACAATTATCGCCATCCGCCGTGAGCACAAAGAAGAAGCAGAAGAAGGGACGAGGCAAGAGGAGAATGGGGAGCCAGTGTGATTATACGCGGAGTCCGGCTTCGCGACGATCAAAGGGATTCTGGGCCGATGCGGTCGTCGCTAATCGTAAGCTTTCACGTAATAGCCGTCCCACCGCTGCCCGGAAACCACTGTCGATCAGTTCCGTCTAGTTTTTACAAGGATGACGAGCGTCACCACTGAAAAGATAAGTTTGTGACTCTTTTGTGAAACTCTCTCTTCCTTCCTTGCCCTATCCTCTCTGTACCATCGTCGCGGCCTCGTCGAGAAATTTTTTTAATCGAAACATAAATGACGACGTGTTTTTTGACTCAACGTTTTTTGACAACGTGGTTTTTTTTTCACCGAATTATGCTTCCATTTTTCGTCTCCTTTTCGCGACTCGTACCGATCAGTTGTTTGAGTTAATTAGATTTGATTTGAACGGTGATTGAAAATCTAAGGAAAATAAAGTGAGCAGAAGGAGATTGGATATTTGAACTGATCTGAGATATAGACGATTTTTATATTTTATTGTAATTTTTTTTTTTACTTATTAAACGAATTTTTAAATCATAAGTGTAACATCTTACCGTGTTTGTGTTTAAGTGTGTGATTATTCGTTTATAAAATGTTCTACAAACTTGTTAAAATTGTATATTAATTTGAAATATTTTTTGATTATCATTAAAAATTGGGAATTCTGGTGGGGTTCAAAAAATTTCAAAGTTACAGTAGAAGGGGTTGGAAATGTTGCACGATTCGTTTTGGCGCCATCTAAGCTCGCAGGGGTGTATTTTTCCGTACTACTCCCGGATCGATTAATCTTCCCTTCCAACAGATGGCGCTGTTAAAAGCAAGCTGTAGCAGGAGTTGGCGTGAAAGTAGGAATCGGGGAAACTGACCGACGGAGAACGATTTTACCGACGTTTCAGCCGTTAGTTTCTCAGTGGGATTAATCAGACCGAACTACGCCTGACTTATCGTAATCTCATTCCACTTGTTCAATCATACTTCGCTGAATCAATGGGTTTGTACGATCTATACTGATTCGCAAATTGTTTAAACCACTTATTACTGCAATATATAAATGCTATTTAATATTTTAACATTTTTTAATTTTATACGATAGTCATGATTATTACTATTACATTTAATTGAAAAATTTATATCGTCGCAATAAGTTTCGTATAAAATAGGAAAATAGTACTTTGCTATATTTTAAGTATATTAAAAAATATATTTTTCACTTGCTTGATAATTTAGTTGACGTTAATAAATTATTTTTATATTTTTAAGCAAACGCAGTCACTCTCGTAATATACAGCCGTTTCGCATACAGAATTTCGATGTTCGTGGTCAATTTTTAGAAGGGTAGAAAGAGACACATCTTTCGAACTTGAAATAGGACACGCGTCCGCTAAACCATCCCCCAAGAGAGCCACTGCAATCTGCGACGTGACCCTCTAAAAACGACATTTCCCCGGAACACTTTAATACATCCATTTTATATTGTACTTTCAAGATTTAAAATATCCGTAAAATCTGTTTTTCATACGACCTCCGAGAATACCATACGAGATATTTGAACTATCAGATATATCCAAGATTTCAAATTTCATCTTATTATGACATTGTAACGTACATCTTATTCTTAGAATTATGTTACGCACAACCTTGGAAATTTAACTTGTAAAATAAAAAAATTGCAAGATCGCGATACTATACACTACCTTCTAAACAAACTAGTAACGAACAATTGACTAAAAATTTACCAATAAGTGGTAATAAAAATAAATTTCATCACAATATACAGAAGAATTCAAAATTTCAGAATCTCTCGCATCTATTATATTTCTACGCTCAAGTGGATTAAAAAAAAAAATTCTAATTTTAAGATAACTTTAAGATACGCAGTCTATAATTCCATAAGTACAGATTAATTTTCTAATCACCTCGATTACGAATAAAAAAAGAAATAAAGCATCGTATAAAAAACGTACTGTATGTATAAAAAATACGTATAAAAAAAGAAATAAAGCGTCGCTAACAATAAAACAAAGAAAAAACCAGCAATACATAATTTCCTAATAAAAATACCAATTAATTGTAAAAGACACTCTCCGCTGTCATAAAGAAGGATACAAACAATCGTTATTCCTCGATCTCCCCGCGTAATTTCCGTTTCCATAATTACTTGCACGACTTATGGGCGAAACAGCGGGGGAAAATAATTAAGACCATTTATATTCGAGAAACGCAAACGGCGAACGGTCAAAGAATGACAGTTAAATCTAGGTTGAAATTCGAGCGTATTCTGGCACACCCGATATATCCGGTACATAGAGGTGGTTCACAGCTAGGCGCAATGCTGGAGGAACAACGTTAATCAGGCCGAGTAAACACCTGCCGCTGATTGTGCCACGTATATGGGAAATACGTGGCGGCACACAAAGCGTCAAGAATCTACGAGGGCGAACCATCGATCGTCCAAAAGCTCGCGTTATTCGGCCATGAGGAAAGAGCTCGTTCAAGACCGCAAACCCACCCAGCAGAGACCCTGACGCGGACAACGAATCACGCAACCGAGGGTAGATTCAGCACCGAGAATTCAGGTAAAATCGATGACGAGTTACCTTAACCTCTGACGGGATTTCAATTGTTTCCCTTCTTCGTCAAAAAGTTTGGACGGTAAGCTTTAAAAGTGGCGATACTTGGAGAAAAATGTTTCCGTTCAAGTTGCACTTGGGTATCTTCTATTTGACTTATTTCAGTACCGTGTTGCGTACAAATAGCACTTATTTTCTTACCTCAGACTTTGATATTTTTGTTACACGTTACCGAACTAAGCGATAAAAATGATTCATTTGTAATTTCTCGTGTAAATTCTATAAATTGTTCAATGTTCAATTGTAAATCACAAATGTTGCACTTTTAGAAATTCTCCTTTCTAAGATTTTTTAAGATTAAAAAAATTTTTTTTTTTAAGATTTTTTAAGATTTATTTCCCTCGTAGCTTATATTTCTTTCGAATACCTATTATTTTGAATTGTTTGGTAGAAATAGGCATAACTTGATCGTCGATAATTCTAGTGTTAATGGAATACGTAGTACACGAATGTTTTATTTTTTTATCGGTAGAAAAATTTGCACGTGAACGAATCACCTTAGGATTAAGTAAGTTGATTCAACGCGTACCAGTCTGTTCTTCAATTACTTTTATATTTAGATTCTCTTTTAACGCAGGAATTCACTTGTTCGAAGTGAATGAATGTTGAAACAGATTCGTTGGTGTAAAATTATTCTAGTACAAGATAGTAGTTTAAGGAGCGGGTACTTGAAGCAAAATACTTTTAATTTATATTCCGAACAATTCCGTAACAAACCAGAAAGAATTTGTATTTTCAAATAGATGCGATCTTCTTCAGACGCGTTTACTTGCGTCTAAAGTTCCGTTAAAGGAAACTTTCTTAAATTCAATTCGAAACATTTCAAAGCAAATCCTCCGGTAATCTATGAAAAGTATCGAAAGAATCCGTGCTTCGATTCACCTCGAATAAACTGCGAAGGCCCCTTTGGGTAGCTTTCGTTAATATCGAATGTTTTCGCAAATAAACCGCTTTTGTTAATTTAATGCAGAGACTTTAAATACGACCTTTGAGCGATTCTTAAACGGAATTGGAAGGATCCCTCCGGCGCGATCTTAATAAATTGTGAAGTTTTCTTCAACGGTATTTACGTTCCCACTAATCTCTCCAACGTTGTCACTTCTTAAGGGATTCGGGCAAATCTCTTGAATGCTTTAAATGGCTGGAAAGAGCGTTGGAATAAGGAAATTATCGGCTTAAGGTGAAACGCCAGCGAACGACAGCCAACAGAAGAATAAAACCGATAAAACTGGCCACGCTGCTGCTATCCAATTTTGTCGATTGTTTTTCTCTCTCTCTCAACATCAACCACGGTTTGCTTTTCTTCGTGAATTTCAATTTCAGCATCCCCTGTATGATTTTTGAAATAGAGGAAACACGCGTTCGAATTTTCGTTACAACGCACACGCTAAAAACATTCAAACGATTACTCGTTAGAGTACAGATCGTAGAATCGATTGCTTGAAAATTTTTAGGTCAGTCGTACGTTTCTTTTTTTTTTTGCTCCCCATAATTTGAATCCTTTTTTCGACTGGCCTGCAATACTTCTTGATATTCGCTTGGTCGCAACATATCGATGGATGGATGCATAAGAGTGCACTTTGTACAGGAAAATAAAAAGGAAAGAATTTCGGGAAGATGGTTCTATTCGGCGTAGTGCTCTTTTATTTTGGGATAAAAGATGCAGCAGACAATAGGAAGCTACTGTGTACCGGGTTGGTCACTTAAAACAGTGCTTCCTGATACCTTTGTTGTACATTCGGAAATAAAGACGAAGAATCTAGGTTCTGAAATTCGAAAACCGTTCTCAGAGGACTCGTATTTCTTCGAGCAGAAAAATAGGGAGCAATCTCTGCGCGCTGCAAGCAATAAGTACGAATATAAATTAAAAATTAAAACCCATCGCAGAAAAGATTAATTGAAGTACTTAAACAGCATCTTTCACACTTCCCATAAAAAAACACGCTACTTTTATGCACATTCTGTAACATATATCCAAGTCTCTTACAAATCAATACATACACCACCTACCCCCTTTTCGCCCTATAAAATATAAAAGCATACGAACATCGATTATTCATAAGCTCAAAAAAGAAAAAAAAAAAAAAAACCATTAAAAAATCGACAACGATGTCTGCGCATCGATTGGTAAATTCTAGCTTGAAGGCTGACGGCCACGTTGAAATAAAATTGTTTCCACCGTCGTGGAATTTTCAGCGAGACCGGTCTCCTCGTCAAATAATGCGGTCGTCCGGAGGATTCGCGTTTGAGTTTCACGAGAGGCGCGACAAGAGACCGAGAAAGAGGAGGCCAGGTACAGTTCCGGGGTGGTTGTTTTTCAGTCTCCCATTTCCATACCGTCTGCAGGAGGCCTGTATGGAAATTCGACGCGGCGGGCACGCCTTCCGCGTACCAATATTGAGTTCGAACGAATACTGATGGCCGCATGCATTATCCTTCGGGAATAGATAAACGGGATACAAGGAACGCGACGAGGACGCTAACGCGAAACTGTCTGCTCGTGATCTACAATGAATTAGAGTCACCTGTCCGTCGAGATTCGAGGGTGACCGAAGCGTCGCCATTATTTCGACGTGGCTGCCTGTCAGGGTAATCGTGGGAAAACGAATAGACTGAATGACGAAACCCTGTTCCTGAGTTCGGGCGCAGTGATACGAACTGATTCGATTCCTAGCCGACACGGAATACAGGCGAGCCTATAGCGATACGAGCCACGTTGATTGATGGATGCTTCCGATCGTCAATTATGGAGCAAGGAAAATGTATGGAGCGATTTGTTGTAGTTTAAAAGAAGGTTCTAATCTTGACGATGGAAAAGTGAGCATTGCGAATTTTTTTTTATAACGAACCAAAAGAGGCGTAGAGATATGAACATTTGTGCGATATATTTATCAAAATATGTAGCACTCGATTTCGGTTACCAGTTTTGTTCGCGACTCGTTTCTGTTACGATACATCGTTGGAAATAGAACTTTTATAACAAACATGACTATCCTTGCTTACAAACAATTTTATTCTTGCACAAATATAAAGCACACACGTTTCCGTTTGTTGCTCCGTTACAGGATTCATCCGCGAGTGGACGATCGACTGTGTGCGAAACAAGCGAACGCTGAATTTCAATTAGTATTCTGACTGTTTGTGTCATTTAATGGATATTTCCAGCAGCGAGAGACCAACTTACACACGCAACGCGCCGGGATAAACCGTAGACGCGTCGTTAATTAAAATCATAATTGTACTCTCCCAACGAAATAGACCACCCTCGAGAAGGTCGCATTTACCAGTTTCCCGGCGCGTACGTATTATGGAACCATCATTATTTCATTAATGTAACTTCAGTCGACGTTCTTCGTTATTGTTTTAAATTGGAAGAGGGATAATAAAGAATAATGATTGCGTGGTACGAGTGGTCTTGGTTGTACGCTATAATTCGTACCGAACAGACTTATCAGGTGTAAGGAATACAGCAGGTAAATTTTCAATCCTCAAGATCGGTGAGATAAAGAAACAAATGAATAATTAACAACGCGACGAGGAGAAAGATAAATGGAACCAACGGTTTGATTTAGAGACACGCTCGATGGATGCAACGGTAAGCGAGAAAAAGTTTAACGAGCAGAAAACTCTTGAAATTTAAAAGACGAAAATTTAAGCCTGAACCTACTTTTTAAGAGCTAGGCAAATATAGCGACAATAATATAATCAAATAAATATTAATATCTTTCTAAACAAAGTGCGCATACTTTATCTTATTTTCAGGTCCACTGTTAACAAGCCGTTTTTATTTGTTCGCAACGAACGTCCACGCATCGCGAAATGAATGTAGCTGTTTTTATCGATTTCAAAGAATGGAGACAAAAACAAACTGTTACACGTTTTTCAAAGGGAAGAAAATGTATCGACACTCGCGTAACATTTATCTGCTTTTCTAAAAGCATAAAGAGAGCTGGCGAGAACAGGAATTTTTCAGCTAAATTGTAATTGACCGCTGCCACTCGTTTTTATTTGCGTTCATGTTTTTTTTTTTTTTTTTTTTTTTTT